>APFE030077183.1:3779-22580 GCA_000404065.3 Pinus taeda
AGCGTTGGATTCGAGGTAGGCCCTCATCATCGGTCTTTACTTTGCAATTAGGAACCTGCATGTTAGCGTTGTTTGATTGTTGCTAGACCCCATTTAGGCTAGTAGGATTGCCTCTGTCCGTAGAGGGGATTTACATATACAACAATTTGGCGACTTCGCTGGGGAGTTGGCTTTTTCCTTGTTTATTTATCTTGTCTTGTTGTTTGATTTGTAAATTTTAGACGGAGCCTGAAGTCTGGCCAGATAACCTTCGAAACGCTATTGCTTTGCATTAGTGAAGTAGATCAACGCTACTTCAGTCCATCTCCGGTTTGGTTTACAAACTGAACGGCTTGGAACATGCCTTGTTTCTTGGCTATTTCCTTGGTTTCTCCTACTTGTTTAGCTTTCTGGGTTGAATGCCTGTGTTGCTTCTTACCTCTTGGTGTACTTAGGTATTGCTGGTTCGGCCTTGGCTCTTTTGTTTTTATTTTTCCATAGCAAAATCGGTCGGCGCTAGTTTATAGCATGACAGTCACGCCAGTTGGCGCAAGTTGCACATTTACAACCCGCGCCAATTCCTGAAAGGCGCTTGTTGCAGCCTGATAGTCGCGCCAGGCCTGTAAACTTTTGGAGTTTGCTCGGTTGTGAAATTTTTGAGCTTGAGTTTTGTCCTAAGTACTTTTTCACACTACTGGAGTGTGTTGGAGTGTGATTTGACTTGATCGTTACCCTTTGGGTGTTTGCTTTTTTCTATCGATTTCACATTTCTAGCCCTAGGGCATCTAGTGGCTTTGTGAATCGAGCCTTCCTCAGGTGTTTAGATCTTTTTGTGGTCCAGTCAACTTTTTTGTTTGCTCCCTTACACTTTTTTGGTAGTTGTGGATCATTTTGTTGCATTATTTGGGTGATTTTCTTTGTCTTTACTTGAATTCCGCTTCGTCTCACTTTGAGTCTAGATCACACGGCTCATTGTTGCCTTTGGGATCTTTCTTGTTCTTTGGATGTTTTGTTTGTGATTTGAGGAATTGAACGTGCTTGTATTGGATAGAATTTGCTTGTGTTATTTCTCAAAGTTGTTTAGTGCATTTTGCCATTATCGAAAAGAAAAATCTCTTTTGCTTTGAATTAGTTAATGAAAATTAGAACTTTTCATTTCAATTAGTGATTTAGTGATCTTAAAGAAAGGTTTATTAATTTGCATTAGCTGCATTAGGGAAGCTCTTTGTTGTTTGTGATTGTTTTGTTTGTATGAAAGCTCTTCAACTCTCTCGTAATTAGCATTCATCGAATGAAATGACATTTTTTGGCATATAGATTGCATTTAGGGATTTTGAGAGATTACATACGGTAGGACCTGAAAACTGAAACTTAACACAAGATCAACTTTAAAATAAATCGAATGAATCTAGAAACGCATTGGAACATAATGCTTACATTCTAGAGGTCTAGGCTAGAGACGTGCTCCGGCGTCGTTAAACCTAGTCACTTTTGTTTCCACTTAAGGTTGGGTGATTCCTCCTTTTGTGACTCAATTGTGGTCTAGTACGGACTTGTGCTCCCACGTACCATCGAGTATATATGGGGAGACTCCACTAGGTTATCATCCTTGATCCATAAGAAGCCGTGTCTGCCGCCTTACAGCCCGTAACGCACCAAACACAGCATTCGGGAAGATTGACTGCCGTACGGAAATTCCTTGGTTTTCATATGATTGCTAAGGTGTATATGCAGTTTTACAGATTGTCTAGTAAACCCCTTGCCTAGTTTCTCCAAAGTATTCACTTTTTGATCCTTTTCGGACTCCTTAAAAGAAAAGGCTCACTTGAGAATTTGTCACTTCGGGCTCACTAAATATTTGAAGGCGGCTAGAGTCATATTTTTGTCCTTTTCTCGACTCTTAAAAAATGAAAAGGTCAAGTTACTAATGTCTTAAAATTTATTCGACCACGACCACATTTACCTTGTTAGATCTTGTTTGCGTTAGTTTTGAGTAGGGTCTTTCCTCGTTAGCTTGTCTAGGATTTTTTGAATTCAATCATCCTGGTGGATCCATCGATCCCGTCTTCCGTCCCTAGTGACCAAGGGTCTCCTTCTTCTGTTGCTCCTGAGACACCGATTTGTGGTGACACTTTTCCTGTTATTCCAAGTGTCCAACCATTGAGCTCTCATGCCCCAGAAGATGAGCTTCACGATCTATTTTGGAACCCTGTTTGGGAACCTTACGAAGAGGATTTTCCCTCTAGTCCTACTTGTGTTTCGACCCCGATGGCTTCCTCTGATATGGAGGACACATCTCCTGTAGCGAATGAAACACCTGTTGTGTCAAGTATCGACACTCCTATCCCGGCCACATCCCCGGTCATATCTACGCCCTACACTGTCACCCCTCTCGGTGTTACAGTGCCTTTACGCTATAGGGCTCTGAGGGATGCCATGGGCTCTAGGAACTCCTCTTCAAGTACCATGTGGGATCACAACATTATTCCCACTACGGGATCTTTTGTTTCGCAAGTTCACAATACCGTTGTCATGTAAGTTCTGACCAATCCGACCGTTTGTGTCGCATCTTCAACTCTGGTTGCTAGTGCCGTTACGGCATCTTCAATCGTAACTACTGTTGCCGTCCCGTCCCGCGGTCCAGTACATAGTGGTCAATCAGCACATACAACCCGAGTTGTTAGTGCCCCACCTTCTTTTGGTGCCATTCCAGCAGGGGGGGCATATTCTCAATACTTGCATGTTGTCTAGAATTCAGGCGCGCAAGGCCCTTATTATGACCCTATCGGTCATCATTTGTATACTTCCTTGCCAGCTGAGCCCATTGTTGAGGTTTCAATTCCGTTGAATTTCGCTTGGGGTACCACTGGTTATGGTGGTGGCCAAATCCGTTCGGATCAAGGGCAGCCGTACCAAGGACCATCGCATCAAAGCCATCCATCCGACATGCAACCTAATTATGGGCAGCAGTATTATGGCCAGACCTATCCAGGGCAACCTGGAGGCTCGCAAGGACAACCCTCCCAGGGACAACCTTCGGCCTACGGTGGTCCGTTTTTTACTTATCTTGGGCAACCCTCTGGAAACCTGGGACAACCTTATGCTCAACAAGGACAACCTGGAGTCCAGCAGGGATACCCTTCGGGTCAACCCTACAGGAATTCAGGACAACCTTACGCGCAACAAGGACAACCTGGAATCCAGCAAGGGTACCCTTTTAGGCAGGGTGGTCAACCTTACATGCAGCAAGGCCAACCCACTGCTCAGCCTAGTCAGCCATCTGGTCTGCAAGGACAACCCTCGGTTGTACAAGGACAACCTAACACCCAGCAAGCTCAACCATTTGGGCAAGTAGGTCCATCCCAAACTCAACCAGGCAACCTTCTGGCCAGATGGCCCAACCTCAGTCTTCCCAAGGACATCCTTCTGGGCCTGCTCAACCGGGCATGCAGATGGTCCCTGCTTCTCAAGCTCAACCCAGTTTTCAGCCCCAGACTCAAACTGGTCTCCAGCCGCAAGGTGGGTTTCAATCCCAACCTTCTTACCAAGCGCAGCCTGGTCCCCAGGCTCAATATGGAGCCCAGCAACTGTATGGATACCAGCAACCCCAGGGGCAAGCTTAGTTTTCCCCGTATCAAAATTATCAACAGCTGTAGGTCGCTCCTTATCAAAATTATCAGCAACCAAATGCTACTACTGCAGGTTAGTATGGTAACCAATGGGGCAATGGGGGGCAGATCCAGAATCAACCGTCCAGTTATGGATATAACCCTTATGGACAAAGTCCCTACAGACAGGGTCCTTTTGGGCTTGGTTCGTTCGGACAGAGTCAATGGGGGCAACCAGCAACTGGGTGGAACTCTGGCCCTACCTCATATCCACAACTGCAGATGTCCTTCAATCCTTAGCTACCATTCTTAGCAACGTTGGAACTGCCAGATGTATCGAAATTAACCAATGATCCTATCCTGCATAATCCACACTGGCCACCGGTTCCAACCAAGATACCCGGCGATTGTCCTAAATTTGACGGCAAAGCTGGAGAGGACCCTCAAGCCCATGTAATGACTTATCATCTTTGGTGCTCATTGAATTCATGGCTTGACGATTCAATCCGGCTCCGCCTGTTCCAAAGGTCTCTTACTGGCTCGGCTGCTAAATGGTACATTGAATTGACCCGTGCGTATTTTCAAGATTTCAATTCATTGGCAATGGCATTCCTCACTCATTTTCAGTTACCCATTCGGTATGAGACGGGAACACATCTCCTTACGTCTCTCAAATAGGACACGGCCATGCACATCTCTGATCATATACATGAATGGAGACAACGTTGTCGGCTGATCAAGTTCTGGATTCCTGATCAACTCCTAACCGATTGGTTCACGACTTCCTTTATCCCTAAGATCGCATGGGACATTGCTATGGGAGCTTGTGTGACTGAAGAGCAAGCTATCGCACGTGCTCAGTACCTTGACTTAGTTTATTCTCAGTCGGGTACTTTATATGAGTATTTTCCTGATGCCCCGAGACACGGTACATCCAAAGCTCCACCAAAGCCATCTGTTGATGGGGTTATTGGCTCTGTGAATCCGTCGTCGAAGAAATCATCCTTGAACCCTGGGAAGCAAAAATCAAATGCTTCAAATGAAAACACTTCTCAGGGTGGTTCTAATTCTGGGACTACTTCCGAGGTCAACTCCGTTCAGACCACCACAGCGAACAAAGCCTCGAAAGGAAAGAAAAAGGGGAAAGCGAAGAATAAATCTGAGCAACCCAAACAGGACTCCTCGAAACCTCCACCCAAGGAAGGGGCCAAGTGTAAACCAAACTATCCTTGTCTTATTTGTGTTGAGGACCACTATACCAAAGACTACCCAAGGCGGTCCGAGGTTAGTCGTTTATTAAAAGGCGCTCCTGGGATTCTTGCAGTTCTGAAAGAACCTTTCCCCTCTCAATAGACTCAAATGGTGGCTGATCCATCTTCGTCTTCGTCTCCCTTTGGTTCCCAAGTGTTCATGGCTGGAACCATTCCCGTTCATGTAACGACTCGAACAAAGGAATATCCATCATCCGTCGGGAAGGAGCCTGAGGTCCCCTCAAGCGCTCCTCCATCTAGTTCTGGTCCGCTCCACATTGAGAGACCTAATACTGAGACACCCATCCGACCCCCTTCCCAAGGAGTACTCCGGAGATTGTCTTACAACCCAAATGCTCGTGTTGCCTAGCACTATAGCATAGTTGAGGACTTAGCACAGGCTCCGTCGGCTATGTCTGCTTTAGAAGTTCTCCAGAGCTGCCCCCCCCAGAGAAAGTCCCTGCTATCGGCCATCGGTGGCATCGACCCGGCGGATTCGGATTTGATCACCTTTGATCTCGAGAGCCATGTCCCAAGGCTGCCTCATCAAATCGCCTTCCTCATACAAGTCATCATCAATTCGAAAACGATCCATCATACGGTTATTGATGAAGGCGCGTCAACTTGCATCATGTCTGTTGCTTGTTGGAAAGCGATCGGGTCTCTGACTTTGAGCCAGTCTCCCACGACGCTAGAAGCCTTTGATGGGAGAAAATTTCGTCCCTATGGTATCCTTCAATGATTACCGATTACTTTGGAAGGGAAAACCGTTGAAGTGGAAGGTTAGGTCATTGATGCAAATCTTACTTACAACCTCCTTCTAGGCCGGAGCTAGACATATGCCATGTGTGCCGTGGCTTCGTCCCTCTTCCGTGTCATTTGTTTCCCTCACCAGGGGAAAATTGTCACTGTAGACCAGCTCTCCTTATTTGCTTCTTCTTCTGAAGGCAATTTGCCTTTCGTGGAGCATACCTCCATCCGTTACGAGAGTGTGGGAGCTGGACTCTTCAAAGACCCTACACTCATGGGTGTCTTTTCACTCCCACCTCCGGACCTTGCTTCGCTCGGTTTGGTTTCTACCCGTTTTGATTCCTCATCACACCCTGCTGCGACCCTCGGTCCCTCTGCACAAGGGGGCATTGATCCTCTAGCTTGTAACCCTCGCTCGGCTGGGGGGCATGGGCAGATCATCGATACCGTTGATCATCTTATAAAACAGGCCGAGACGACGCCTACATTATCTAGGCCGGTTATGCAACAGTGTGATGGGGCAAGTCCCGAAATGGGCTTGACTTAAACCAAGTATCATGCGTGCACTTTTTTTTTAGTATATACGTGTGCTTTCAGCAAGTGTGTTGTGTGTGCATGTTTTCATGTTTTTGTCTTGCTGTGTCGGCGCGATTTCCGCTTATTGTGTCCTTTTGCTTCTTGGACAGATGTCTGGATCACCTTACGTTGGTTTCTCTGATGGTGCCTCCCGTAGTACGCACAACTTGTCATCTGCGGCATGGGTGATCTACGATCCTCATGGTGAGTTAGTAGACATTCAATGGGTTTATCTAGGTTGTACAACAAACAATGTCGCCGAATATAGTGTTGTGATTGAATTATTGGCTGAGGCGATTAACCTCGGCATTCGAACATTGGTTGTGAACTTGGACTCTCAGCTTGTTGTCCACCAACTCAACGGGTGTTATTCCGTCAGAGATCATCGGATATTAAGGTTGTATTTGCATGTTAATTTGTTAGAAAGGGATTTTGATTTCATTACTTATCAACATATTCCAAGACGACTTAATACGTTAACCGATGCATTAGCTAATTATGTGTTGGATAGGCATTTTCATAACATGTAATTCAACATAACACAAGAAGCATAAAGTACAATAAACCATAAAACATATGTATATATATGTGTGTGTGTGTGTGTGTGTGTCCAAAATGTTTGCACCCCGTGCATCATAAAAAATAATACATGTTTGTCTAAATACATCCAGAGAAAACATGTCTCTCAAAAATATGCATAGAAAAAGCCTAGATATCTAGTCCCGGTGGTGCTCATGATAGCACGTCACCGCTTGCACTAAACGTCTCAGGAGCCGGTGGATGTGAGTTGGCACCCCCACTGTGTGCCTCTGGTACGCTAGTGGGATATCCGCTAGCCGAGTGTAATCTGGAATCCCTCGAGTGATAGCCTCGAGGTTCTGAATATGCTCTCCTCTGTCACCATCCTCCTCCTGAGGATCCGCTCCTGCTGCTGCTGCTGCTGGGTGTCTCCTCGCAATGGGAGACATGCCATCCGGACGCTCTGGGCCAACATCTGCATATGCATATAAAAGTCATTAAGACAAGAATTTACTAACAAAAAAAAAATCATAAAAGCACAAAATAAAAAAAAAAACGAGATCATACCAATCTCCTCGTCCCAGTCCTCTCCCTCCGGTAGAGGGAGGTCAGGGTCTCCGGTGAAGTCTGTCCCCACATACGGCCAATCCTCCACCACAATCAGTTGGCAGCGAAACGAGTTGTATTTTATACTTTTTTGGACTCGGTAAATACACAAAAAAGTCACTTTGGAGTCATCTTTTGTTCTTTTTTGACTCTCTAAATGTGAAAATAATGCCGAGTTGGTCCTCTTGACTCATTAAATGGAAATGAGAGGTGGTCATATTTAAACCCTTTTCCGACTGTTTAAAAATGAAAAGATTGTCGGACCCTTATCATTTCCGGTTCATTAACGGTCACGAAGCGACGTGGTTTTGATCACTTTTTTACTTTTTCAGATCGAAATCACTACTTATGAAAAGTACTCCTCGGTCATAATGATCGGGCGGTTCTTTCGAGCATTGTTTTATACTTTTTCGGGCTTGAGAGACACAACTTTACGAAAAAGGAGACCCCTGGAGTTTACTTTTCCGCTGTCATTTCAAACTCTCTAAACATGAAAAGACGCCGCGTTCTTCTTTTGTCAGACTTGTTAAAACTAAATGACATCGGATTCCATCGAAATGACACCTCCCAAGCATATGCTATCCCCGTCAAGCTTGTCATCCAAAAATAATCTGGGTACTCGCCAGAAATGGTGAGGAATAAAGGAACCACAATTATCGTCGTGTCAGCAGTATGTCTCTCTTGAACATGGCACTTGTCTGCATTCGTGTCTGGGTGGGGACATCTCATCTTGTTTTATGCTTGCCTCCGTGGGTTTGGGTTATCCTGTTTGACCACTCATCTGCTCATCGTCTTGTCACCATGACCCCTGATCATTTGATGCCAAATACTGCCAAGTCCACTGTCGTGCCGCCGATATGTTCAAGAGAAGTTGACCTTTGCAGAATACTTAACCTCCCTCTGATACCTAACACAAAACATTTTATCCTTCTCTATCTCGTGTCGATGATGTGTGAAACATTATGGCCCACCTTCGATCAAGGTTACTTCCTGTCAACTTCAGCTCATTATCCAGGAAGATTGACTTAGAGACTCCCTTCAGGTACCTTGGAGCCTACATGCCTCAATGGCAGGTTCTTCATGTTCGACGCGAGGTTTTCATCATTGGCCTTCGATCGGATGATTCTATGGGTGTTCGACACCGACTCACTAATTCGCACGTCGTGGATTGTACCTATAGTACCTTGAGGACCATTGTAATTATTGGTGGTACCTCTTGTGTGCATTAACGGTTTTCATCATTGACTGGTAATTAGACGATATTCCTACATGTTCGACTTCGACTCCCATATTCGCATGCATGAGCTTGTACTTTTTTCGAGTCGAGATGTAGCGCAAGACCCTGGATTTTGTCTGTTGAGATCTAGGTTGCATTTTGTGGATTATTATAATCATTACATGACTCATTCACTGGATGGTTGCGACCATGCCTGAGTCTATTCATCGATCCTTCCTGGATGGCTGCGTCCATACCTTGGATCCAGATTTTTATACGCTCTTCTATGGATGGTTGCACCCATACCACAAACATCGTGTACTTGAGATATCAGTTGTACTCCGTGCAGGTTCTCCAGCAACCGTGTTTTCAGTCAACCATGTTCTTGTAAAGCATTTCACCCCTCTCTCTCTCAGGCCTCATGTTTTAGGGGGCATCTATTACACAGTATTTTGTCACTGTCCCTGTTACCCCTTCTCCCGCACATTGGAGGACCTATTCCGGGACCTGTGAGAAGTGACATAACCTGAAAACACCTACTTTGTATCCCTTTGAGTATGTACTTCATATGCCTTGAATACACCTTCTGCAAAATACCCATAAATATAGCCCTTTTTCCATTGGCATTGTTCCACAGTGTATCACTCGCGTCAATGGGGGAAATCCTCCAAAGAGGGTGTGCTAGCTGGTGCTCTGTATCAGATTCACACTAGCACCAACCCAGTTGGGTAAAGTTTTTAAAAAACCAACTTGCAAAGGTTCTTCCTAACCTATTCATGAACTGATTCCAGTTTGAGTTAGTTCAGTTGGGCTTCGAATCTCTAAAGGAGGGAAGTAGTTCTCCACCTCTCATGGAAGCTTCCTAATGATAAGGACAATCCCATGAATCTTGTGGATGATCTTATGTCCTTCTCCTCTCTCTATATAAGCTTGTTCTTTCACCTTTGACAAGCTAGTTAGTAATTCTACTCTTCAAGCTCCAAATTCTAAGTCCCAAAGTCTGATAATTGTTAAATTCATGCTACAAGGGGCCTTGTTCATCCCCATAAGGCTACATCTTTAATGAGGAGATCTTTGTCCAAGTAACCAAGGAGAGAGAGGCTTGTTCCCCATCCCCTACAAGCTTTGCAAAGCATGTGTTGCTGATCACCTAGCCAAAGGAGGATTTGACGTCAAAACTTGGTTGTATCTTTCTTTGTTTATCAATAATAATAGACGACTATCATTATGGTTCCACTCTTATTGTCTTTATAATGATGTTTGAGTTGTATCCTTTCTAACTAATACATAGTTGCATTTCTTGGATTTTATGCTTGTATTTATGTTGTTCTTTGCATGTGCAGGTGTCTGTTCACGAGGATCGTGAGGATTGTGACCAGCTGAAGCAAAAGAACGGGAGCGACGACTCTTCTACGAATACTAGCGTTGGATTCGAGGTAGGCCCTCATCATCGGTCTTTATTTTGCAATTAGGAACCTGCGTGTTAGCGTTGTTTGATTGCTGCTAGGCCCCATTTAGGCTAGTGGGATCGCCTCTGTTCGCAGAGGGGATTTACCTACACAACAGTTTGTACTCTTCTAGGTCTAGGTTCATGTCTTTGAACCATTTTTCACCATTGTTTGGTATGCCTGTAGCTTGAGAGATGACATCCACTGAAAACATTAAATCAGTCCCTGCAATGGTGATTTTGTCTTCCTTCAAGGTGAGGTAAAATATACATGTGAAAGGCAAGCAAAAACATGTCTTCCATAAAATGCACCAGATGCTACAAAGAACAAATACACCAAGGGTGAAGTCAAAGAAAAGAATATTATCAAATATTCGATTGACAAGCATCTGGTGGCCTACATCTATGATCTAAACACCTCCAAGGAAATCTACGACATATTGGTAAGCATGTTAATGCACTAGTGCTCATAATTAACTATGCTCTGTAGTCCCTAGCATGCCCTAGAACACTTTGGCATGCATTAACAAACATTAGAACTTGGCACACATTAGCACTTGGCATGTATTTGAACCTATTATTAGTGTGCCTAACATGCCCCTTTTGAAAAAGATAAATTCTTGACTTTTTAACCCTCTTATGTGTTCATTTCCTTGCATTTTAAATTGATTCTTCCTTATGTTTCCTTGACACTCCTTGACACATATTGGCATACCCTATCACCCTGCACATCCTAGCATGCCTTAGCATCTGTCATGTCTTGGCATGCCTTGGCACTATCTGGCACATGTTAACACACACTAGAACTCCCTGTAACACTCTGGGACTTCTTGAAATGCCCTGATATTCCCTAGCATGCCTTACCAATGCTTAGTATACCTTGTCACTCCCTTCTTGGCATGTCAGGCACTTGTTGACACTCCTTGACACACCCTCATATTCATTCACTTCCATTCATTTTGACCTAGTTCTCCCTTGTGTTTCCCTAGCACTCCCTAACACTCAATATGCATTAGCACTCTCTGGAATACCTTAGCCTCTTCAACATGCCCTACCACTTCATAACATGTGTATCACTCCCTAACACACATTGGCACGTGTTGGCACTTGGCAAGTCTTAGAATGTCTAGGGTTAGTTTAGATGCCTTGGTATGCTTTGGCATGGTTTAATATTAAAATTTATTTGAGATCAACTATTGGAAAGTAGATGAGAAGTAACAAAGGAATATTTGGCACTTAAAATGCACTAACACTTGGCACGTGGCACCTATCGGAACCTAGTGTTGGTGTTCCTAGCATGACCCTCTTGGAAAAGGTAAATTGATGACTTATTAACCCTCTTATGTTTTCATTTCCTTGTAGTTTAAATTATTTCTCCTTTTTGTTTCCTTGAAAATTCCTGCCATGTATTGTGACACCCTTGCACATCTTGGCACGCCTTAGCACTTGGAACATCTTAGCATATTTGACATGACTTCATACTATCAAGAATATGTTATCATTCCCTAGCATGCCTTGGCCCTCACACCCTCCCAACTAGCCTTACATTTTCTCACGACTTGGGAACCCAATTAAGTCTTTAACTACTACAGTTCATGTGACATTGGCCTGCTTCAGTGTCAATAACTTGACCAATTTCAACTATTACAAGTATATTATGCCTTGTTCACCTAAGAACTGACTATAACTCATCTTAGGCCACTCATGTCCAAGCTCAAATTCTCCCACTTAAGAACTTACCAAGACAAGGATCACATCTAGCCACAACCATAAAATAACTAAGCAACATAGTTTACACACACAATATTTCACGTGTATGTCCAGTTCATATAAACAATAGAGAATCAACTAAGAGTTTGCAATAACCACAAGATGCACAAGACGCACATGATATAAGCCAACACAAGCTAAGTGACCCAAAACTTATATGCAATTGTCTAAAATAGTTTAAAACATGAGCATTTGGCAAAAATGTGCCACATGTCATATAAAAATAATAGCTAAAGGAAAAATAGTGTTGTGCCTAGCATGGAAAATTCTAGGGGCTAATGTTCGCCCAGTGGGCTAATTTTCCATGATTTCTCCACAAAAAAATTCACCAATTTCCAATTTTTATAAAATACGATTCACCCAAATTTTGGAATATAAAATTATTTTACCTTCAAAATCGACAACATTATATAGAGACTATACATAAAATCATTATAAATTTGAATAATTTTATAAATATATCAATAAACATTTCATAGTTTGCATATTAGGGACTAGTGAGATTCGCCAATGTTTTTAAACTTCAATAAAATTTTCCAT
The DNA here is from genome assembly GCA_000404065.3 of Pinus taeda. Lineage (NCBI taxonomy): Eukaryota > Viridiplantae > Streptophyta > Pinopsida > Pinales > Pinaceae > Pinus > Pinus taeda. The sequence continues at coordinate 16,041 of APFE030077183.1, forward strand.
CCTTAAAATTTCCTTGGTGCCTAGCAAAAAGTATCCCTTTATCTAAAACTATTTTGTCAAGCCCCTTATCACAACCGTAGGGTTTCCTCTCGTAAATCCTATTATGAACTTCTCCTAACACACTTCGTCCTTGGCACACTTGAATTCACTAACACTCCCTAGTAGACACTCTTATTTCTTCATTTCCATATATTTTGACCTAGTTCTCCCTTGTGATGCCTTGACACTCCAGAACACTCCTCAGCATGCGTTGATATTGTTAAGCAGGTGTTTGCATTCCTTTTCATTCCTTGTCATGCCTTGACCTTCCCTAGCTATCATGCCCTCACAATTACCCTTACTTAATTTTCAACTTGGGAACCCAATCAAGTCCTCGCTTGATTACAAGAGCTTGAACAAGTTACGATTACCACAAATAGACTATGTTGTTGAATTGTGTAGCTTGGGAGGTACTCCACAAGCCTAGTGACATGAGTTTGTGTCAGTTTGGTCACAAAAGGATTTGTGGGAAAAGAAACCAAGCAAAGGGGTTTTGGACCCAATATGGGGTTTAAAATCTAAAAGAAAATTATAAAGGAAAATTAATATTTCCTAAGGTCTAAGTGGATAAAAACTCATAAGTTCTAGAGGGTTCCTAAGAGGCCTAGCTACAAAAAGCTATTTAAGGAGGAATTAGTATGAAGGCAAGAACATCAAGTGAGAAGGAGCTCATTTGATCAAGGACGCTAGGAGAGATGTAGTCCTAAAGTAGGCCGAGTTAGAGGGATGATTAAGGGTTGTTAAAGGGAGGGCATGATCATCCACCAAGAGAAAGATCATCATGTGAGGGTTCAAAAGAATGTCGCATACCTTAACGGGTTCGAGCTAGGAAGTAGGATGGCATACCGTTGGTTCTCTTATGCTAGGTCGAGCTCAAGAGAGGTGGCTCATGAGAATTTGGGCATGTGATTTTAGTGGTGTTTTTATGTGAAGGCCGCATCAAATTATGAAATAACTGAGAGGGTTGAGACCCTGTCTTGTGGTTGTTAGTAGGTTTCAAGGTCTATGATAAAGAACAACACAAATGGAGGAGGGCATGCACTGAAATTTAGGGCCAAAATAAAAGTAGTTGCAGGTGTAATATTGACTGAGGTAACCATATTTTGAGGGTCGTACAGATATGAAGTTCAGGTCAAGATTTAGTAAAATAAATGCCCAGAATATATGGATCCATATGAGCTATGTTGAGTCTCTTATGGAGGCAAGAGCATTTTTTTTCTGTTTTTTTTTGTTTTTTTGTTTTTTGTTTTTTTGTTTTTGTTTTTGTTTTTGTTTTTGTTTTTGTTTTTGTTTTTTTTGTTTTTTGTTTTTTGTTTTTTGTTTTTTTGTTTTTTGCTATGGGTGGAATTATATTATAAGTACAATGCCCTAGTTTGGGTGGTTTCTTAGCATGTTCAGTCCATGAGGTTTCCCTTAGACTGTGACAAATCTTCATAGAAGAAGAGGGGTCGTGACCCTTAGAGTGAGTTTTATCTCTACAATATAGACCGTGGACCTAGAAGATGGTTTGCAGAAATATGTGTGGAGATAATAGATCTAAAGGAGGGTGGAACCTGAGTAGAAGATTGAATAGAAGAAATGTGCCATATGAGGAATGGATTGACATGAAGAGGAGTTGATTTTTGTGGATTTTCCATAGAGTTTTGGACAAATATCTGAAGAAACCTATAAAAAATTAGTCAATGGACTGTTAATGGATGATTTGTGACCCTAATTCAGTCATCTACAGATTGTTAGAAGTATGATAAGAGGAGTAGTTCAGATTTGTTCATTGATTGGATAGTAAAGAAATTGGTACACAAGAATAGTGATTTTGAGAGGACTCGAATCACTATTAGGTGGTAGATTTGAAGAAACCTAGATGAGGGTAGTGTTGTGGGCCCTATATCGATAAAATAATTGACTGTGGTTGGGAAAATTGATGGTAGTTCTATTACAATTGGAGGTTTGTTAGGTGTTTGTCAAAGAAGAGCCCTAAGTATTGTACTTGTGAAGGACATCAATACTGGTAGAAGGGAAGGTGTATTGGGCCTAAGGACGTGTGGACTTTTAAGGACTAAAGTAGTAGTCAAGTGGGCTAGACAACTAGCCCTAGTTCACTGTATTTTATGGGATTGAGTTAGTGAGAAGAAGGTTGACCTCCATAGCCCTAATCTTGTCATCTTGGAGTAGAAATATGGAAAAAATGGGTAAACCAAAGAGTTTTTCACAATGGAGTTGTGAACAACTAATCGGAGATCCTAAGCATTGCAGACCTTGAAGAAAAAAGGAGGTAGCTAGAGGGAAATTTTGTTGAGTCGAGTTCAGTAACATAAAGGAGTTGAGTTCATTGATAAAGGCAGATTGAGGAGTTGTAAAATGGGAGGCAAGAGGACTTGCTAGATGTGTTTAGGACACATGGAATGAAAGGGTTGTGTGTGGTTACCATCAACGAGTAAGTCAAGTGTTGTCTTGTTCAATTTAGATTGGTTGTTAAAGGACTAACAACAAGCCTTAGTTGTATTCCTTGTATTAGTTTGATTGTAAAGGGACATGATCCCTGGTACATGAGCTCTAGCCTATTCTATTATAGTTTGTAATATAATGAAGAAGAGTTTTAAAAAGTTAAAAATTCTCATGTGCATTAGTTTATTCCCTAATGTGTGTAGATTTCATTTTGTAAAGTAGATGTGTTATGACACTTGAGTGTGTTTGCATCAAATATTCTAAGACCTAACCCAGATTCTAATGTGCTATGGAAATTCAACATATGCCTTGTTCACCTAGGAACTACCGGTAACTCATCTTAGGATACTCATGTTCAATCTCAACTCATCCCACTTAACAAGTTACGAAGACAAGCCTCATATCATCCAACCGTGGCCATAAAAAACTAAGTAGCACAGTTTACATCTTGACATGCCATAGCACCTGACATGTCTTAGAATGCCTTGGCACTATGTGGCATGTGTTAGCATCCCCTACATTCCTTGGCATGCTTTGAAACTCCCTAACACACCCTAGCACTTACTAACACGCCTTGGTAGCTTAGCATACCTTGGCCCTATCTAGCATATAACCTTGTCACCCCCTCCTTAACACACCTAGAACTCATTGACACTCCCTGTCACACACTCTTAATCATTCATTTCCATGAATTTTGATCTAGTGCTTCCTTGTGTTTCCCTGACACTCCCTAGTATGCATTGGCATACCCTAGCACCTGGAACATCTTGGCATGTCACCCTAGCACTCTAGCATTCCTTGGCACTACCTAGAATACCTTGTCACTCTCTCCTTAGCACACTTAGAGCTTGTTGACACTCCTAGTCACAAACTCTTATTCGATATTCATTTGCATGCATTTTGACCTAGTTCTCCCTTATGTTTCCCTAGTACTCCTTAACACTCCTTGGCACGTGTTGGTACACCATAGCACCTAGGACATATTGGAATGTCGCCCTGGCTTCTACCATGCCTTAACACTGCCTAGCATACCTTGTCACTCCCTCCTTAACACACCTGGAACTCATTGACACTTCCAATCACAAACTCTTATTTGTTCATTTCCATGCATTTTGATGTAGTGCTCCCTTGTGTTTTCCTGGAACTCCCATATAACACTTCCTTGCACGTGTTGGCACATATGGTCGCATGCTACCCTCGCACTTTAACATTCCTTAGCGCTACCAAGCATTCCTTTTCACTTCTCCTTAGCACACTTGGAACTCACTGACACTCCCTTTCACACACTATTATTCATTCATTTCCATGCATTATGACCTAGGGCTCCATTGTGCTTCCCTAACACTCCTTAACACCCCTTGACACACATTAGCACACCATCGCATTTGTCACATCTCGACATGATTTCCTAGCACTCTATCATGCCTTGGCACTACCTAGTGTTAACACCCATGTTGTTCCCTTTGACTCCCAAGGGAATACGGCTAGGGTAACCACTAACCAACCTTTGGATTACAGATCCTAGCCTATCTATAATCAGAGAGGGCTCCCTCTTTGAGTTTCAGCTATGCCTTGTGAGTATCTTGGGCTAGTTTAAAGTTTCAGTTTTCTGTTTGAGACTTTGGTTGATGGAATTTTGTTGTAAGAAGGGCATGAAAAGAACAGAAGATGCTTATCCATTGGGCATATGGAGTCAGAAAAATGAGGTAGTTCTGGTGTTTGTGATGGAGAAAGCTTTGCTGCAAGGCTAGATTACTATTGTTAATATAATTTCCAATTTAGTGAGTGAAACAATGGGATATGGAGTTACCAACAGTGTGATATCAATTTGAACGAAAATCTCTACTTAGTAGCATACATGAATTACCAAATAGTGACTGTGAGGTATTCATAGCTTATTGGAGCAATTAAGAATTCCAATTTAAACAGCTGAAAGTTATGAGAAACATTTATAGTGAAATTAGATTGAGATCAGGGTGTCTCCATGGACAAATCCTGAGCTATTCTTTTTCATTCTTTCCTAGTTTCAGAACAACATGGGAGAAAGATGAGTTGAAACAAATAATAGAAAAATTAACAGAGATAGAGAAACACTTATTATATCAAATCATAGCACTAGAATCCTGCAGCATTCGATGGTTCCAATCACAACATGCACCAGTAAGACTCAGTTCCTGTAAACTCCAAGCTTTATTAATCACATCTTTCTGAAAGTTACAGCCGAGTTCTCAGTTCTTCATAAGAGAAAACAAGCAAAAAACAATAATCACCAACCCCTTGGCAGTGTGTGCGAGGGGTTATATATACAATAGGTCTTACAAAATATCTCAATGCTGAGCCATTTGATACATTAAGTGTGCTCACCAACTTTTACAGATATCAGATAGGAAAGTTATTGCTACTATAAATGTAAAATAAATGGTCTTCAATGCTGTCAGGCCTCTTTTGACCTTTGGAGGAGGCTGAGTCGGTTGAGCGTTTCTGCTTTTAATGCTGACCGATGTGAATGATGTGTCTTTATGCTCTGTCATGCTGAAACTTTTTCTCGGCCCTGCTACCTGTAGCTATCGTTGTTGTTCCTAGTGGCTGAATCTTCATGCTGAGGTGGCTCATTCCACCTTTTTGTCATAGTATGTGTATCACACTTTCTGAAGGTGATAACTTATGTATTTTGATGACAAAATTCATATGAAGCCTCTTGTTTATAATAACAATTGTATCATGGAGGCCCACCAATCCTGCATAGGCAATTGATGCCTCAAAATTTCATCCATAGTCTCATCTACCAATGTGTATTTGTAGTAATTCGGAGGTGTTTCAAACAGATGGTTGATCTCATTCATGATGAAGAACAGATTCTTTATTCTCTCATAGAGACTTTGCCCAGATGCTGGCCCTATATCCTGGGAGCTGCTTGATGCTTGGATGATTTGATTTGTGGAAAATGTGTTCATCCTCTTAGCATAAACTTCATGTGATAGAAGTTTTCCTGCACTATTGAGTAAGCTGGGGAGACCTCTGCCCTGCAATGCAACAAAATTATCCATGAACATGCTTACCTCTGCTTGCATATCTTGGCTCCTTCTATCCAATGTCTGTACCAAAATTTTCAGTGTGAGGACCCTCTTCACTAGCTGGATAGTCTCCGTCCTGCTGGTGATCCCAATTGCTGCCAGCTGAGGGCCTGTCCTGTTATTTAGCACATTGATCAATCTGTTGGCTACCTCAGGCATGCTGCCTAGAGATGCCTTTGCTCTATGCACTTCCCTTTGTGCTTTACCTATGAGGTCCATTTGCTCATGAATGGTCTCAATGTATTGCCATTGGTCCGTTATTGGTTGACCAATGTGGGTCCACAAAACTCTTCTGATCTCACCCACCACTTTGTCAAGGGTGAGCTCCTTCTCCAACTCTTTTATTATTTCCTTGAGAGCTTTTATTTCTCTCCCTTTCTCAGCCACATTCTGCTTTGATTTATCATATTTTTCATTTATCTTGGCCAACTCATCCTTGGCTCCATTCAGTTATGTCATCTGGGCCTCTAGGGCCTGGACCTCATTTAACAATTTCTGCATGTCTAGGCTTGGAGCCTGCTCTGTAGACGCTGTTGTTGTTGATGTTGATGGTGCTGCTGCTGATGTTGACGGTGCTGCTGCTGCTTCTGTGTGAGGAGGAGTGGTCTTTGGAGGCTCCTCAAGGTTAATAACCTGTGGAGGGTTTGAGAAGTCTGACCTCCCTCTTTCTGCTGTATGGCTGCCTGTAGTGCTGCTGTAGGGCTGCCTGTAGTGCAGCCTCAGTGTCTTCCAGCCTCCCTTCTGTCTGCACTAGTTGTTTGTGTAGTGCTACCGGCAATGTAGCTATTTCTTGTTCTTTCTTCTGCTGAGAAACCTCATCTGTTTGGGGGTGAATGGTTGCTGGGAGCTTTACTTTCTTTCTTAGGGCTGCCAGGTCTGCATCCCTTATCTTCAGCAGTGATTGTATGGCTTTGGGATCCTTGGGGTCATGCCCCAACTCTATAATTATATCTTCCAAAGACTTGATCCTGTTGTCTTTGGC
>APFE030077184.1:0-16408 GCA_000404065.3 Pinus taeda
AAGTCCGAAGGGCATCTTTTGATATTCATATGTCCCCCATTTTGTTCTGAATGTTGTTTTGAGTTGGTCATCAGGATGAACCAAGACTTGGTTGTATCCTGAAAAACCATCCAGAAAAGACATCAATTCAGAACCTACCACTGATTGGAGTATTTGCTCCATAGTAGGCAATGGGAAATTGTCCTTCAAGCTTGCTCTGTTCAGATTTCGAAAATCGATACAAATTCGGATGTCGCCATTCTTTTTCCTGACAGGCACCATATTAGAAACCCAATTGGAATGTCGGACTGGGAAGATAATCTTGGCTTTAAGGAGTTTGTTAAGCTCCGATTTAATCTGACTTTCCAAATTGGGTGTATTTTCTTAACTTCCTGTGAATAGGTTTTTGAATCTGGAAAGCATTGGGGATTGTAAAATGCTGGATAATAAGATGTTCATAAAGTCTTTAAGTCATCGTATTTTCAAGCAAAAACGGTGTTTATTTTCCTCAAATTAGTTTAACAATTGCTTCTTTCTCTTGTACAAAAAGTCCTAATCGCTAAATTTACATTCTGAGGAAATTTGATTCAGCTACCCAGAATTTATCAATTCAACTGAGGGTAGAACTTTGGAATTTTTTGTATTGGTTAAAGCAGGTTTAAATCTGTCTTTTATATCATAAAGATCCTCAAGTTTTACCACAGGCTTAGGAATTGCATTTTCTTGAGATGTCTCTTTAATTTGGGAGTCGTGTTCATCCTCTTGAATGATCTGGTTGTTATAAGACTTTTCAGAAGTCAAGAATTGTAAAATATCATTATCATGATTAAATACTCTCCAATTAGTGATGTTGTCAGGAATTGAAGGTCTAAAAATCAATTCTACAGAAAATCTATCAAGGATGTAGTCTTCTGAAGGGAGGAGCCTTGAAGCCACATTGGCCAGTAAGTCGGCAGCTGAATTCTGGGATCTGGGGATAGGGGAAATGTTAAATGCTAACAAATGTGAAGTAAGGTCTTGCACAAGTGATTGGTAATGTTTTAGATGATTGGAAAGGCAATGAATTGCATTTCTAACCTGTTTAACAATGATTTCTGAATCACCAAAAACCTTTAAGTATTGCACTTTAAGGTCGATTGCTTTATATAAACCCTGGATTAGGGCTTCATATTCGGCTGTATTGTTAGTGCATTCGAATTCTAATCTGCAAGACAGCATTATTTTTTCCCCATTTGGACTAACCAAAATGCATCCTGCTCCTGAGCCTTCATCAGACTTAGAGCCATCAAAATACAAAGACCAAAATAAAGGAGTATTAACAGTGGTATTTACAACATTCTCATAATCATTAAAACAACTAGAATTATCTATTTGCGAAAAATTTTCAATTTGAGACGTGAAATGATCAACTGAGAAAGGGGAAGGTTGACCAAGAAAGTTGCCAAAGAATGATTCTAATGAATAATTGCCCAAAAAGTTATTGTTGAAAGCTACAGGGTGATTTTCCTGTTCAAAATCGGTGACTGTATGGGTCATGTGTTTTTCTCGGTCTATCTTTATTTGGTTCGGCTTGCCTTTATAAGGGAGCCACATGTGTGACCAATCAGTAGAAATGTACCCATGCAATTTTTCAGACCAATCTCTGCTCAAAATCAAACCGTAAAACTCGGGAATATCAGCTATAAGGATATCAATTCTTTGTACTATTCTTGGATCAGCTGACAACCTGATGGTTACGGAATTAATTTCACCAACAACCTACACCTTAGTCCTGTCTAATTGAACAATATGGATAACAGACTTCTGGGGTTCTATGTTCAGTTTGGAACAAACTGAAGCTGGCATTATGTGAGAAGACGCCCCTGAGTCAATTAAACAGTTGTGCAGGTTTCTGTTGTAGATTTCATAAGTTAAAAGAAAAGGTGGAGTATGAGAGTTTGACTTATCCCCGATTAGGACTGAATCTGTAGCTTCAACCATACCTGGAGGGGATTGACCTGAATCATTAGCAGCTTTCGAACTAGGAAGGGGAGTAGAAGGAACAACATTTAATTCTTTAAGAAGTAACTTTTGTTGATGTTTTAGCTTGCTGAGCTCAAACATTGTTATGTTGGCTTTGGTCTTTTTCATATCATCAACAATGTTATATTCCATTGAATCAGTTACCACTAACGTCTTAGAAGTTGAAGGGGAAGTGGAAGTTGTGGGCTGGTTTTGAGGGACTACTCTAGGTGTTTTCTTTGGAGGAACTTTTTCTTTTGTTATAGTAGCACCTGCACTCCTTTTCTTTGAAGTTGCCTGGACAGGTTCAGAAGTACTTTTACTTCTGGTAGTAACTGGGAAGGCTTCTTCTTCATTATCAGTATCAGGCTTAGGAAGTATGAAATCCCACATTTCGTGACACTCAGCCACTTCTTCTTCATTGTCAGATGGTAGTGTTGCTTCTTCTTCTTCTTCTTCTTCCTGGTCAGAATCGGCATTAGATATGACATTAGGTGGCTTTGTTTCCATTTTCTTGTAAGTCCTAAAAGGTCTTTTGCTTGATGTTTCGGCCACCTGCTTTTTAATGTCAATCATTTCGTTGGAAAGTGTTTTCAGGACCTTTTGTAGTCCCTCCATATCATATGGGTCTTTAGGGCTTTTCTTTTTGGATTCTTCTTTAAAGGAAACTTTCTTAGCTTTTCTATCTTCCAAGGCAGCTTTCTTTTCTAAGGAAGTAATGCGTTTTTCCACATCAAGTGCTTCTTTCATGTTTTATGCTAAGGTAGGTTTCCCAGCCTGATCTACGAATATGGCTATATTGGCAGGTAGGGCAGTGATATACCATTCGCTTCGTATTTGTTCACTTGGTTTGGAGTCTGTAGGGATTTTGTTAAGGAGTTTATTGAAACGAGCATTAAATTCCTTTATGGGTTCCCTATGTTCTATTCTCAGATTGGAGAGATCGTTAATCAGAGTTGCTAAAGATCTATCATCTCCGTACTTAGTAAGAAACTGCTCTTGGCATGTATCCCAACTGGTAATAGAACCAGAGGGTAGGGAGAAATACCAGGATCCTGCTGATCCTTGCAAAGTATAAGGGAAGAGTCTGACAACAACATCTTCTTGCGTTACCCCTTTCAAGTTGACCAATAGCATGAAATTATTAATATGTTCTTCGACCTGAGTCCCATCATCTGGATTGAATTTGGGGAGCCATTTCTCAGGAGCATCTGGTAAAGGATACAATGGTGCAGGCATGTTGACCGCACCAGGTCTGGTCCATGGATCTACCATTGTGATTCCAGATGATTGCGAAGTAGCTGATATTGAGGGGTGAGCAGATTGAGATGTTGAGGCTTGTGTTCCCTGGTGGACAACAATATGTAATGGAGGAGTGGGTGGTTGACTTTGCAGATGAGGAGATGAAATGGATGATGTGGAAGAAAATTCTCCACTATCAGACCCTTGAGTATATCTCTTAGCCCTTTTCCTTTCAGGTAAAGGGAATTCAGTGGGTTCTATACCAAGTTTTCCACTTTGGAGTCTGGTAAGTGGGCGAGATAAATTGATCTGTGAAGTCACATTGCTTTGTGATACCTCAGATCTATGTGGGGAGATCGAGAAGCTCTGAAGTTTTTGGATTAGAGACTGGACTTCAGGGGATTCAAGACTCAATTGTTCTGAAGTATGGTGGATATGAGCAGTGGTAGTTGATTCCTGTTCTTCTTGATTGCGTGTTGGAGAACCAGCACGCGATCGAGAATGAATAGGAGAATTGGAGGGAGAATTACTCTTTGAATGGCTTGTAGATTTAGGTTTGCTTTCCATTCACAGTCAAAGCCCTCCTTCTAGCGCCAAAAATGTTGATGCCTCAGAAATCGTTGCACCAACATTGGGGAAACCACCCGGTCCGGACCTTAGTACAACTCCTTTTTCGTTTGGGATAGTGGCTCCGACTGGGGATAATGGGACCAGTTTCCCAGAAATAGATAAATGGGATGAATGAATACTTTGTAGATAACAGTAGCGATAAGTGGATGACTAAAACTATTAACAGAAATATAAGTGAATTAAACTATCCCGGGAATCTATTTGAACTTCTAAATCGTAGCTTTTGATGTTCTATATCCAAAAAATACAATTATATAGATGGCTGCATTCTCAAGACATAGATATTAAATCACTCAAGATTGTTGTACCTAAATAGTTAGGCGCAGCGATTAAAGCGGTGCTATACTCTATACATTCATACCATTAACGCATACATGATTAAAAGATCAGGCATATCATCTAAACATCCAATAGTGGTATGAGTAAGATTTCCTGTTGTAGTACATGCATACAATTAACGATAGCAGGAATAATTACACAGCGAAATCACATACACAGAATGAATTCAAACAAAAGATAGAAATACCATTTGAATAGTAAGTCACTCCCGATATGAATCGCTATGTATAGCTTCTGCTCCAACGCATAAACATCCCTCAAACCAATGACAGTAGTGCACAATTGAATCAAGAAATTTCTCCGTTAAAGTAAAAGCGAGTGGTCGTGTTTCATAAAAAAAATAAAGGCTGAAGCACAATAGTGCAAACTTCAGTCTGTTAAGTCTTATTACAAAATTTTACGACCCTTTCTAAATACATGAAAGGGTCTATAAATACTATGCTAATCTAAAATATCTACAAAAACAGAAAAGCTAACTAAGCTGATGTCAATAAATTCTTGTTGCTATTTTTGCTGGCAATCGGAGGAGCTGGATGATGAATCACTCTGTCGGCTGTTTCCCCTTGAACCTGAGTTGATTGATGGCAAGCATTGGCTCAACTTCAGGAGGTTTGTTGAGCCTAGAACTGAGCTGGGCAGCGTAGGTGGAGTCTTGGATATCGGGGATCATGCAATGAACGGCATCAGTTAGGCATTTGAGAGCAGATCGTTGTTCATGCGGCTTGATTAGGAACCACCAATATGCTTCTATGTTTAAAGTGTCAACCGCGGTAATTGACCTTGCTCTGCTCTCTAAATCAGGGTAGCATGTTTGTTCCAACGTGTTTGCAGTAGTAATTTTCCCGGGCGTGCATTGGGAAACAATATTGGCTAGATAGAGAGTATCATTTACTAGATCAGCCAAATTTCCAGCAGTCAATGCACATCTTGATGCTGCCCTTTCTGCCTTTAATATTTGTGTTTGCCATTCTGTAAACAATATATTTTTATGGACCTCCAGTATCCTAGGCAAATTGGCTTCCTTTCCTGACTTTGAATCTTGCCATTCAAGATAGTTTGTGATTTCTTCTTCGGCTTGATTGTAGTCATCTCTGGCCTTTTCCACCTGTTCATTTACAGTTGTGGCTAACTCACAGGGTGGTTCCGCTTGAGAGCGGGATTGAGACAGGAGTTTAACTTGTGCTACAAGCGCCTTGTTGATTATCATTGCCTCTTTTTTGAATTCTTGTATCTGCGCATCTCCCTTGGTGGCTTCTAACTGTGCTGTAATTTGAGCAATATGCTCATCTTTGGTCTTCAAAGATTGCTCATTTGCCGCTTTTAGTTGCTCCAATGCCTCTGTCAACTCATTTTGTCTCTGAGTGGCTGCCTGGGTGATCTTCTGTTTCTCCTCCTCCCATTGCTTTATCAATTGGCTATTTATTTTCTGTTGTTCCAGTAGCTGCTCGCTTGTACGTACTGTTTCTTGTTGGTGCCCCGCTAATTGCTGCTCAGCTTGTATTACCCTTTGTCTGACATCTGCTAATTCTGCTTGAAGTGTGGAAATCTCCTGGTCCTTAGTCTTTAAGAGAAGGGTTACCTCTGATGCCTTATCGATAGTGGCAGCCGAATAAGCTCCGGCATATTGCGACAACTTGGTCAGGTCATCAGAGGGATCAAGTTTCTCCCTCCAGACTACATTGCCCGTAAGTGATTGTTCAGGAAAAAGGGAAGGTTGATCAAGCCTCTGCCTCTTTCTTGATCACTTTACTACGGCTCTATGCTTAGGGCTCTAGAAGACGTTCAGTGGAGGAATGTCTTCTACCAGGAGAGTGATTTGGTTGCTAGGACCTTTTGGAATTATTTCTACGTTCATAAATTTGGGTGGGCCGGTGGTTGTGCTCAAAGCCTGGGATGAGCCTTCCTTCTGTATGCCGCTACTCTTAGGAGTCTCGGTATTCTGTGAATCCTTTCCTCCACCGATAATAGTACTAAACTGCTGCCATTCCTTTTGCAGCTCAGGGTCTATGATAGCACCATTATTAGTATCGGTAGTATTTTGCTTGGACTGAGACTCTTTTAATAGTTGTTCCTGTTTCTCCTTCTCTTGCTGCTCCTGTTTCTTTCGTTGGTTGTCTTCCTGCTCCTTTCTATGCCTATCTTCCTCTTCCTTCCTCAAGCGTTCTGATTGTTCTTTCCTCAACTTTTCCTCTTCGATTTTCTTTTGTAGTTCCTCCTGCTCATTGATTTTGGTTTTCAGTGTAGCAAGGGGTTCTTTCTGTTGTTGCTGGCCAGGCTCACTTGAAGACGCCGCTTGGGTTGGCATTATTAAGTCCAGGGGCAGAGTTTGCAACCTCTGTTCCCTGAGCTTATTGAACTCAGATAACCCTTCATCATTATACTTTGTTCTAGCAAGCTCTTTAGCATGACCAATTGATTCCATTGAGACAAAAATATCATCGAATATATCCTCTTTATGCTCAAATGTTGATAATTTGGCATGTTCTAGAGCGGCGTATGCATATTTTTTCGGATCATATGCTCTGTTTGGGATTATAGGAAGGTTTAGGGCTTTAATTTTCAAGGCTTCTTTTTCTGCGTGTTTTAAATCATGCAAGGTAAAGACTCCACATCTGAAAGGAAAAGTTGGCCAGCCCCTTTTTTGCTTTAGCCTAAGAGTCTGTGTGGTACTCTTAGCTCAAAGTTGGTAGGCAATTTCTCGAGCTAATAGTTTGTCAGGAACATACAAGGGAAGGACATGGGGATTGGCTTGACTGCCATAGACTCTAACATACATAAAATATTCTTCCCCAAACCAACTACCCACTGACGGCAGGTCAAAAGAGGCTAAGTAGGAGATCCTTGGAATGGGCTTATTAAAAATGGCGTAATAGATAGGAATCATGAAACCGTTACAGATATGATACAAGTGAGCTTTATGAGACGACTTCCACATCTTACGGTGGTAAATATGGATGGGGGAGGGGTCCTGTGTGGTCCACCTCCAACCGAGAATAGGAAATTCGGAATTAAAACACAATGTATCTAAAATATAAGCGCTGTAGTAGAATGGGGGATTATCTCTCGGTGACTCTGGTTTTATTTCTAAATTCACTAACAGCAAGGGCAAGCTTATCTGAAAGGATAGTGGCCCAATCCATAATCCAACTGTTGACTGCCGCCTCCATGAGGGGAACCATTTCGATAGTAAAAATGGCAGAATCATGCAGACCCCATAATCTACACATCATTATAGCGGCATAGCAATAAGGTGAACACAAGGAGTCGACTGAGTACTTACCAGAGGATTCATGCTTGTGCTTATTTGGATTCTGCCTCCAATCTTTGATAGGTTCAGACTCAATTTCATTCTCACTTGCGAACTTTTCCAGAAATGCGCTATTGTACACTTTCTCTGGCATAGGCAAATGATACATTTGCCTCAAATCTTCTGGCTTGAAGGACCCAAAAATCCTTCCATCGCTTGCGACAAAAGTTCTGTCTGTGATAGGAATTTCTTCAATTGCCCACTTGATAACATCGGTGTATGGAAGCATTTGCTCTCTTGCCACTATCCTATGTAGGAAGGAGTCGGCCAAGTCTTTGAGAGTGCACTCTGATTTTTTGGTGGAATCTGCGGTAGCTTGTTCTACCACCTGCTCAGGTTTCTCGGCTTCTAGCAAATCATAAGTTCCTTGCCAAGTTGTTTTGGCAAGGCCTGCGCACGACGTGTCTGATATCAAACCTTTCTTACTGTTTACTATCCCTTGTGGTGCGGCTGGTGAATCGATAACGCCTGCACCCTTCTTTTGCTTTTTACCCATTATGCCTGAGTTGCTTTGAAAATCTGTATTCTGCACAGAGAGGTGGTTTCGGCGTAATACAGAGATAACAATGAAACTCACAATTGATAGTAAAATAGAGAGAAAGACGTTGATATACTTTGCTTTTATTAAAACAGCGCGGAGACAATCTATAGGCAGGTCTGAGGGGATGGATACATTAAGGGACCGTATAGGACCTGCCACCTTATAAATGCTCATTAGTGCAATATTGGATGAAAGATCTCTTAAATCATGCAATGGGTGTACTGGCGGCCGAGTGGGAATGATTATGCCTTAATTGTCATTAATTCGGGCTTTCCAATCACTTTTAACGGCTTTTCGTTGAAAACTGTGCCTTATCGTATCGGATCGGGTAGGGGCGTGTGGGTAGCTTTAACCATTCTTTGAATATTGCCGATCGCCGATCGCCGATATCGCATCGGCGAAAGGCCTATGTGCATTAAGGGTTCAACAGGGGAAGCCACCGATCGCCGATCGCCGATATCACATCGGTGAAAGGCATATGTACAATGCTTTCGGTACGAAGGGGACTGCCGATTGCCGATATCGCCGATAGCTTTATCGGGTCGGGGCTTTAACGATGGGCGCGATAGTGGTGCACACGGGAATTGCCGATCGCCGATATCGCCGATAGCTTTATCGGGTCGGGGGGGAAGCCTTTTGATTGCTTGGTGCATCCTTTATGTTATTGCGATATGCGATCTTGCGATCGCTTTATCGCAATAAACACATATTTGCTTTATTTCCAATGTTTAAAGAGATATTGCTTTTGAGGGTAAGTTTATAAAGCGCTCCTTTGATTTGTTGGACTTTTACAAAGTAAGAGTTTTTGACATCAATTTTATTTTAAGAGGGATCCATTTCATATTTTAATAGTTTTGTAAATAAAAATAAATATGAAATGGGGGGGTTGTTTGCAAGGCACAACAGATTCATGATTGAGTGGAAATATATATGGAATATTTTACAACCTATGGTGATAAATTTGATGAAGCATTAGCTAAAATGGAAAATACATTGATAAGGTCTAAAGAAACTAATGTGGCCCTTAATGATGTAAAATGTGCAAAGATGTTTACCAATTGCATCATTTTGGGACATTGTATCTCTATTAAAGGTATTTAGGTGGATCTAACATAAATATAGTTAATCCTAAATTTTCCAACTCTACACTCAAAAAAGAGGTATAAAGATTCTTGGGATATTTTGGTTATTATAGATGTTTCAGTGAAAGTTTTTCATAAATTACCAATCCATTGTTCACCTTACTTAACAAAAAATATAAATTTGTGTGGACAAGTGATTGTTGGCATGCATTTGAAGAATTGAAGTATAAAGTGTCTTAGGCTCCAGTTTTGAGAGGGCCCAAGTGATCCCTCCCTTTCATACCTCCATTGTTGCATTGAACACTATCATTAGAGCCATTCTACAAAAATTATAAGGAAATGATCCATATGCAATATATTTCATAAGAAAAATCTTCTCACCAACATAATTAAACTATATTATAATTAAAAAGGAATTCCTTCCCATGATCCAATAAACAAATTTTGATATTATATCACAGGGTATCTAATAGTTTTGCATACTAACCATGTTTCTATAAAATATTTAGTGAAAAACTAATTACGAATGGAAAAGTAACAAAATGGTTGCTGTTATTGCAAAATTCTACATTACTATTTTGAATAAATTAGGAAGGGACAATGTGGTGGCTAATTTTCTCTTTAGGCTAACATCTAATTATAATGGACCACCTGTAGAATATAAATTTCTTAGTATACATTTCTTTTCATTATCTTAACACTCCATGGTTTGTATATATTGTGAATTACTTGGCTACAAGTAAGCTTTCCCGACATTTAACTCCGAAGGAACACTAGAAAATTATCAAACAAAGTTGAATATTGTCACGAATAGATGAGTTCCTTTTCTATACTAGTCTACACATAATCATCATGAGATGTCTAGGAAAGGAAAAAACTCATGAGATCCTAAAGGCTTGCAATGATGGCCCTTGTGTGGGTAATTTTACAAATAAAATAATTGGGTACAAAGTGCTCCACTGGGGGTATTATTGGCCCACCATATTCAAGGATACCAAGTAGTATGTAAAGAGATGGATTAATTTCCATTGCATGGGAAGGATTGTGTAATTAAATGAGATATAATTACAATCATAGGGTATTATAGACTTTTGGCAAGTGGGATATTGAATTCATAGGACCAACCAATCCTTCCTTTTACTGGAATTTCTACATTCTTGTATGCACAAACTAAATCACCAAGTTGAGGGAAGTGAAGTCACTTCCAGTAGGAATTGAGCAAGAATTGGTGCATTTTTTCCATTAGAAAATATTCACAAGATTTGGAATGTTTCAAGAGATAGTAAATAATGATGGGACCTAGCTCACTTCATCTCTCATTGAAGAAATGATCAAAACATATACAATTAATCATATGGTGATAACATTGTACCACCCCAAGGGTAATGGATAGATGGAAGGGACCTGTTGTGGCTAAATCTTGCACCATCCAACACAAGTGTAGCAGGAGACAAGGAAATCTCCCTAAAGACAGCCTATGGGTTGATTGTAGACCATTGCCTAGGACATCTTAAATAGAGGAGTGCTTGTAACTTTATATGTGAGGGGTTGCAACACTCCAATTGTCAGTAAATAAAAGAAAATAAAAGGAGGGGATTGGTTCAATAAGCTTTCAAAGAGGAAGATTCAAGCCAACTCATTGATCCAAATGCTGAGGGGTATTTGAGAAATCTCAAAGAGAAATGGCTTCTTATTATGGTGGCCAATAGACGAAAATGAGACAGCTATAATTGAATTTGTATTGATGGTGGAGAAGAGTAAACAAAGGAGAGAAATAGATGCATAGGGTTGTAACAAAAAAAATCCTAGGCAGGAATGCTCTAGTAGAAAAGGGAATTCAATGGATAGGGTCGTGACCAAGATAGAATCTTAAACCATGATTTTCCAATGATATGAGATAAATAAAGGAGCAAAGAAGGTTTCAGATCAAACATAACATGGGTATCATTCTCTACCAAAGCAGCTAAGATAAATCCATAGATTGAAGAGGAAACAACTGCGTTCATTAAACTATTTCAAAGAAATAAAAACACAGGTGAAATGAGGTTACTAAGAGGAACTTACTACACATTAATCATGCTTGGAATCAACAGGGAAACACCATTTATCCCAAAGGGCCCAAAAACCAGTCCATACCCTCAACCATGATATCAGTGAAGTCCCATACAAATATATTGAACCAAAATGGAAACACATATTTCAGCCCTTGTGGGTCTACAAATCTAGAACCTTTGTATAATATTGCTTCCCCCTATTTATAAGAGGAGGGGGAGATGGAATTACAAAAATATATAAGAGCCAGGGCTATATCCGCCATACTAGACTAGTTGTCTTCCTTGTAAGACTCTTCTACCTTCATATTACAACAAGGATCGAATCCCTTTCTTGGAAATGGAAAATATAGAAATTCAAGGAGGAATAGGAGGAAGAGTGGAGGAGGTGTCCTATATTGTCTCTGTGAGAACTCCAGAACAGGCCCTGTCTCTATTGCATTGTGCTTCCCATGATGCTCAGCCTACATTTGTCTCTTTTGCCCTAAATTCCTGAGTGACATGTTCGGTGGAGTAAGGAGAAAAGTGGGAAAGGCGTGTGCCCAAGCGGTCCTTCTATGTGTAGAGGGATGGGGCATCATGCCATGCCATTAAGTCTTTTTGAGTTCCCCTCATACCACTTTGCATCTATGCCATGCTCCATTACCTATCCCAGCTACTGACCCATCTTCCCATTTAAAATCTCTGTAATGCAACTCTTGACACACTATGGCCATGGGTCTTTTAATAATTTAAAACAAGTGAAGCATGTGGAACTTTTGATTTCCCCCATTAGCCCCCTTATTACAGACCCTGTGTGACGTTATTCAATATGAATGGGGCTAGGACTAGGGGTTTAGTATTTGAGCGCCAAGGCTTGAAACAACCATGTAGGAGGGCCCTTTCCCTTTATAACTTGAATTGCCTCCGATTGCCTCTTACACCACATCATCCGATCTCCCGGATGCGAAAACTTTATGAAATGTGGCTTATGAAATATCGCATCTGGGGCCTTTTCCTTTGTTATCACAAATCCCGCATATCAATGCTTCAACTCTATTTTACCCTAGTCTATGCTTTTTCCTTGGCGTGGGCCAATAGTCTAGATGTGAGGTCCTTATAGACCCTTCCCTAGTCATTTATCACATCTAGGGGGGGGAGTCCCACATATTGCAATCACACTGCACCATTGCTTAAGCCTTTACCCCTTAACTAATGTGATCGTCGATAAACACGTTGACGCCATCACTGCCACATCACCTACTGACGTCATCACTACCACGTGTCACCTTGTGAGTGGTGACACATGGCACCGAGAAACAGCCCCATAGTACCCCTAAAACCGCCAAAAGCAAGTGACACATGTCCTCTGCCACATCATCTTCCATACTTGTCATGTTATTGCTGACTTCAACTTCCATGTCAGCTAAGTGAACCAATCAGAGGCTACCACATGGCCCCCCTAGATGAGAGAGAAGAGGCCCACCAAGGCTTGTTTTATAGAAATTTCCTTTGTTATAAAATTTTGGTCGCCCCCGCGATTTTGCATTAAATCGCAATATCGGCCCCCACACAATCCTCCAGATTTGGAACTCATTGATGCGCCTATCTTGCAAGATCGCGGGACTGCTGAGATGTAGGACTGCGAGATCGCCGAGATACAGGAACTTGCAACATGGAAGAGAGAGAAGGGGGGCCACCCACTCTTGTTTTGTCATGCTTTCCTTGTTAACTCTTTTCAAACCTTCCCCAGCAATGCAATAATATATCGAAAATCAACTGCTGCATGGTTTGGAGTGTGTTGTGACTGCAGGACTGCTGGATTTGCAGGATGCAAGGGACCTGAGGGATGCATGATGGAAGATGTAATATCAGCATTCAGGATTGTGACATGATAATAATCTTATTTGTGTGCCCCAAGGATCTTGTTGATGGTCGATTGCGATAAATGCTCCACCCGGACTCGCCAACTACCAATATGTGATATCAGCCATTGGTGGATCAGTGCTTTTCATTCTACCAGTGTTCCTTCCTTGATTGGACTTGTCTATGATGATATATGATTGCAATGAACTGTCCCAAGTCCTGATTGCAATTTTTCTTCAGCATTTATCCATTTTTCTTTATTTGCTGGGCCTTTCCAATGTAATATTCAAAATGCTTTATCTTCTACTCCAAGGGTCCATTTTTGGACTTCGATCTACCGTTGGAAAGCTCTTACCGAGCACTAGGCAATGGAGGGGGGAAAATTAATATTTGAAAGCTTCCATGGTTCAATAATTGGCATAAAAATTTATTGCTTTTGTGTATTTGAGACAATCAAAGACTGGTAAAGCAGTGAGCGTCAAAATTGGCTCCTACTAGGGACAATGTCTTGCTCGTAAGGTGTTGAGAACCTGTAGACTAGTATAATTCACCATTGGGCATGGAGTTAGTAATATATGAGCTTTTTAACCAGCGAAATCTCCATGGGACTTTCCTCATCAATCTAAATGTAGAAAATAAAAATTATAACAATTAAAAAGTAAATGCTCAGCTAGTGATATTATTTATGTACAATCCTACTTATGCACAGTACTTAATTCAGTTAAGTATGTTAAACTCTCCAATAGAGCTAGGCCAACATAAGAGTACTGGACCACATTCCTTCATACCGCTGAAAATCATAAATTAAAACAGGTCTGCACCATAAAAAATATTCAAACAAGGATCCTCATACATGCTCCAGAAATAACCTATGTTGCTCACTTAAGAATAGGCTCATGTACGTAGCCACAGAGTCATGGAATAGACAAGGAATGTTTGTAGCTGCCTCTTTTTCATGAAAAGTCTATTAACCAATATCCTCTTGGCCAAGGTAGCCACAAACAATTCTCGGCTCCACCACTTTAGACCTTTCTGGAAAAGCTTGTTGTTGCTAGGAGCCTTCTACCCACTTGCTAGTAATGACTTCTTCTAGACCTCGGTGTCCATCTCTCCCTCCTCTAAATAATATGAATAAAAAATTGGAGGGGGGGCTTGATATTGTTCTCCAGGTGAAGGATGAGCATTGCAAACTGGAGGCTCTTCAATGACTTCCTGATGGGCTTCATCTTCTTGTTTAGCTTCCCTTGACTTGAAGCATTGTGGCTCTACATCACTTGACCCTTCGTCAGAGTCATATTCATCATAAGAAGAGGAAATATCACATTCATTCAAATTAGAACCTTAATTGTTTGTAGGCAGCTCGATGATATTTCTTTCTTCACCTTGTAGCTTAGTAGGTGATGCTTCTTGATGAAAGAGGATGTTTTCTTGGAGTAGAGCTCCACAAATATCTTCATTTGGATATTCAACCTTAGAAATGTCTTCATCCTTAAAATGCATGCAACAATCTTCAAATAAAGAATTCGATGGATATAATTCTTTACAATAGTGATTGAATGCTATGTGAAAACATCTCAAGGAATATATACTGCCACGAGGTATTGTTTTGTACCAAACTTTAGCACCCTCCTCTAAAGAATACATGAACAATTTCATTTTTACATCTTCAAGGAAAATTCCCTATTGTTCCATGCATTCATGAAATTCCTTGAGGTGATGGTTAGGCCTTCTAGCTGTGCTTCAACCGAATCTAGGAAAATAGATATTCCATTCATGAAATGTAGGGACATGATTGGAATAGCCAAGAATAGAAGAGAAATTCAGTCGGGCAAATTTTTTAGCCAGGAATTTTGATCCGAATTTAAATAGGAACGCAAAAAATTACAAAGATAACCATAAATATAGAGATGTATCAGAAATAATACTTCATTTCATTACTATAAAATAATGAAATATGCTTACAAACAAAAATGGAAATAAACCAGCTAGGGTGATGGTAGCTTGTCTCTGAGAAGAGATGTGGAAGCTACATACCTCTAAACTATGTTACAATGAGTCTCGAAGGCCTATTTATGGTTGAGAAACAATGGAAAACACTAAACATCCAAAAACCTAACCCTATAAGATGAAACGCCAAACTGTGGGCCCTGTTTGGGTAAATTGGTATATCAACTTCTCGGGGCCGTAGCTTTGGCACACGATCTCCATTTGACACGCAAAATATCTCGTTAGAAATATCTATCTGAGAGATACAACTTGATGCTCCCATTTTTCTAAAAAAAAAGTCGTCTAGGCCTCAAAACGGCTCCAGAAGTTCAAGACCCAAAAAACTACTAAAAATAGTAAATTGTGTTATAATTAAGGAAACTAAAAATCTGAAAGAAACAATGGTGGGGGTCCAAGTGGACTTGGCAGGTGGCCACCAATATCCACCTGGATCATTCCTCCCCCCTTAGGAAGCAATGGTCCCCATTACGTTGAGTTCATCATGAGATGAGGAAACTTCTACTGAACTTGGTCCTTGGTGAGCCACTTGCCCTGGTGAAGGTGTTGGCCTGCTTTGACAATTTGATACAGTTGGATATTCTGCTGGTGAGTGTGCTTAATCTGTGTGTCCATGATTCAATCAGTTGTAGCTTGTTCCATGCAATCTGGATTTAAATCTATGGGTGTGAGCTATTCTGCAATGTCGGATGTGTCTAGTAATGGTGGAAAGTATGGCCAAAGGTTGTCCACATTGAACACTAGGTGTAGGCCAAGGAATGGCAGAATGCTCAGCTCAAATGCATTGTCTCCCATAGCCTTGGTAATGGTGTAAGGACCATATCGGAGTGGTCTAAGTTTCCGATAGGCTCTGGTAAGGGGTTTCATTTGCAAATGCAACTAGACTTTTTCACCCGCTTGAAACTTTTGTGGCACCCAATGTTGATCATGTCCCTACTTGTACTTGGCATTTGATTTCTCCAGAATGTCGTGGACCTGCTGGAGAATATGTTGGATGTGCTTAATGAAGTTGTTTGTGTTATTTATTTCAAACTAGACATGAGTTGAATCTACATGAGTAGCTGCAAATGGCATGGCTACATCAATGGGACATAGTGGTGTAGGTTTCAAACCTGTACAAAAATTACCTACATACGAATTCTAAAACACAGAAAATAAACAATGCGAGAGCATAACACATAAAACACATATATACAGAGATTTTCCCCTAGATCCCAAAACTGGGACTACCAGCTTGATTTTTCATTATGCTCCTTTCAATGTTATAATACATATTTATACAAGCCGAAGCATCCAATACCATGGACCGAAAACCATCGTGTCCAATACCATGGACCAAAAACCATCGCGTCCAAAAACATGTGCGAAAATCATGCACAAAACCATA
>APFE030077192.1:0-13216 GCA_000404065.3 Pinus taeda
TCATCTCTGACTTTCATCCCATCTTTTCAGCAAATTGGTATTGTTTCATGTGTAGCTATCCCGCTCCATAATCCTCTTATGACCAAGAAAATGCAACAGCAAGCCTTAATCCCTGACTCCATGCCCAATGGTTTGAAACTTATCACACTTTCCCTTGCCTCTCTGCTTGGAATTATCTTCCTCGCATTCATCTTCCATCCAAACAAAAAATCAAAACCCCTGAACCCAATAACTAGCCTAAAATCATCATAAAAAAAGCTAAATCATCAAGAGAGAGCCCTCTCTGATTGCAGGTGGGCTAGAACCTGCAATCCAAAGATTGGTTTGTGGTTACCTCGGCCGTATCTCTTCAGGAGCTTAGGGACAACCTGAGTGATAACAGGGTGGACTCGCGTTAATATGGGATCGTAAGTTTTTAAATTGGCCTGGGATCTGCCCAATCCAGAACATCCTTGAAGTATAATATTAATTCTAAAGGCCCTTCCATCGTTCTGCTTAAAGAAACGATGATGGTAAAAAATAGGAATATGGAATTTTTTCTCAAGATATGTCCACAATGGAGGGGTTGCGCTGCTAATGCAATTGGTAGCTTAGGTGGACTCGCGTTAATATGGGATCGTAAGTTTTTAAATTGCAGGCATTCAGTTCAAGTGTTGGGTATTGTTCTGATGGGTCACTGCAGGGGATGTCCTTTCAGATTCTATTTAATAAATATATATGCACCGTACTCCAAGCGCAGAGCTTTATGGGAAATGATAGAGACATCGGGTATTCGAGATATACATCCATTGATCATAGCAGGAGACTTGAAATTTACAATGGATGGGAGCGAATGTTGGGGCACCAGGGAAAAGGTGGATCCAATGGGAAAATATTCAAAGAGCGATTTAAGAGACAGGATGTTCGAGACATCGCATCGGTGCCATTGTGTTTAGGAACGGAGGGGCGAGAGAGGAAGGTATTGCAAAGAGAATAGACAAATTGTAACAACATTTTTGGTAAAAATCACATAAAATAAAATCTTATCAATGTGTTTCAAACCACCCAGTGTAGTTCATCTTCAGGACAAGATGAGGAATGAGATGGAGAAAATGGAATAAATAAATGATGAGAGCAGCTAACTAGCTTTTAGAAATAATAGCTAGTTTGACTAATTTTTGGTAGACTCGATATTGTGTCTGAGACTTAAGCAAATGCAATCTTGGACATTCTTTTCAGACACTTCTGATCACGATGCCATCATGTTGGATTGGCTCGATGAACTGGATGAACTTAAGAGGACATTCAAATTCAATCCGGTGTGGTGGGAGGAGCTGGACTTTCAACTATTGGTTCGGCAAACTTGGACTGCCACTGACTCCCCCATTTCAGATAACCCATTCTTGAGGGTTAGGGATAAACTTAATAGACTGAAGAAAGTTTCAAGAAAGGATCATAGGAAAGCATTTTCTCAAGAGATGCTACACATTGATGCAGAAATTGCTCAGTTTTGGGCTCTGATAGCTCTTGACATTTTCTCGGCTGACCAACATAGGACATTCTTAAACATTGTGTTGAAAAGGGATAAAATCCTCAAAATTCAAGAAGAGTAATGGAGACATAAAATTAGGCTAGCGTGGATTAAGGGAGGTGATTGGAATACCAAGTTTTTTCATAGCGTTGCTACTAAGAGGAACCATATAAAATCAATCTAGGCCATTAAAGATGATTCAGTGATCATCCTCTCCTCGGACAAACAAATCAAAAGGGAGGCATATCAATTCTTCAATAGACATTTCAGGGAAAGAGAAGGAGACTTTTTGATGGAAAAATTGAGATTTTCTAATATGTTTTCATCGATGGCAAATGATGAGGACATTTCTCTGATGGACAAGACTATTACAAAGAAAGAGTTTCTCCTATTAATGATGGCCAGGGACCAGAGCCTTGGTTCAAATGGATGGCCTATCGAAATCTTCAGTTTCTTTTTCGAGTTGATGGGTTCAAACTCAGTGAGTATGGCAAAGGAAGTTAGAATTTCCAGATACATCCCAGGTGCTATAAACTCTACCTTTCTTACTCTCGTCCCTAAGAAAAATAACCCTCTATCCTTCTCAAAATTTAGACCCATTTCATTATGTAACTCTGTTTATAAATGTTAGTTCAAAGCACACAGTGGATTTATACTCAAATGAAAATAGCCGAGAATAATCACACAGACAGACAAATAGAGAAACAGAATAATAACACAAATATATTACTAATGGAGAATTAAATCACAAGGCCCTTCGCTTGCCTTGCTCAGACTAAGAAAATACAAATTTATAGAGGTTGAAGGAGGATCTAGAATCTTGCATGTGATTCAGAGGGAGATCTAGAAACTTATGGTAGTGTGGTAGGCTCAGCGCGAATGTGGCAGTGACGGCTGGGACAACGGAGTGTCGGGGAGTTGGTGTCGGCATTAGCACAATGTGCACTGGTTTGGCTTCACATTTAACACTCTCCCACTTGAAGCCAAATAAGAGTCATGATTCAAGTCACATCGAGTCCTACCATACCTCTACATAACTCATGTTTATTTCTTGGTAGAATCTTAGTGAGCATATCAGCACGGTTACTCTCTATATGGATCTTTTCCAAGGATAATTGTTCTTCCTCCAAGACATGATGGATCCAATGGTACCTTAAGTCAATGTGCTTGGTTTTTGAGTGAAATGTTGGGTTTTTTGCCAAGTGAATGACACTCTGACTATCACAATATAGCACATACTTGTCCTACTTTATTCCTATCTCTGCTAGGAATCATTGCATCCACAACATCTATTTACAAGCTTTTGTTGCAGCTATGTACTATGCTTCTATTTTAGAGAGAGCTACTATTCTTTGTAGCCTTGACACCCAAGATACGGTTTCACTTGAAAATGTATACAAATAACCTGTAGTGGAGTTTCTGGGTGTCCATATCTCCAGCCATATCTGCATCTGTAAATCCTTCAAGCATAGTCTCATTATGACCAAAACATAAACAATAATGACTAGTACCCTTGAGATACCTCAAAATCCATTTTACTACTTGCCAATGTTGTTTCCCTAGATTGGCAAGAAACCTGCTCACTATTCCCACTGAATATGCAATGTCTCATAGTGTGCATACCATGGCATACGTCAAGCTACTGACTGCTAAAGCATAAGGAATCTTTCTCATCTCTTCCTTCTCCTTGTCATCACTAGGACATAATTCAGTACTCAGCTTGAAGTGGGCTACAAGGAGTGTACCCACTAGCTTGGCATCCTTCATATTAAACCTGTCAAGCACCTTCTTGATATATTTTTCTTTTGATAGCCATAACCTTTTGTTTTTCCTGTCACGCATAATTTGCATGCCCAATATCTGTTGTGTTGGTCCCAAATCCTTCATTGCAAATTTACTACCCAAATATTTCTTCAACCTATTGATCTTATTCTTATCATGCCCAACAATCAACATGTCATCCACATATAATAATAATATGATATACTTTCCTTGATCATACCTCTTGATATAGACACAATGGTCAACTTCCAACCTATGAAAACCATGTTTCAACATGAATGAATCGAATTTCTTGTACCATTGTCGAGGTGCCTGTTTCAACCTATAGAGACTCTTCTTCAACCTGTAAACAAGGCCTTCTTTGCCTTTTTCTATGAAGCCTTCTGGTTGCTCCATATAAATTTCTTCCTCCAACTCATTATGAAGGAAAGCAGTTTTTACATCTAACTGTTCACATTCTAAGTCTAAAGCACCAACTAGACCAAGAATGAATCTAATGGATGACATTTTAATAATAGGTGAGAAAATTTTAGTGAAGTCAATACCTTTTTTTTTGCGCAAATACTTTCACCACCAGCCTTGCTTTATACCTCTCCTTCTTTTTGTCACCTTCATGCTTAATCCTATAAACCCACTTGTTTTGTATAGCTTTTCTTCCTTTTGGGAGATTTATCAACATCCAAGTTTTATTTTCTAGAAAAGAGTTCATTTCTTCCCCCATCGCTTTCTTCCATTCTTTATTGTGCTCAACTTTACAAGCTTCTTGAAAACAATTAGGCTCACCTTCATCAGTCAACAAAATTTATTTTGAAGGAGGATACCTTTATGAAGGCTTATGAGGCCTAGAAGATCTACAAACCAAGTTTTGTGGTGGCGCATTATTAGGTTGAATCTCTTGTAAAGGTTCCTGCAAGATTCCTTCTTCTTGGTGTTCATCACTTTCCACTTGTTCTTCTTCCTACTCCTGAATTTGTTGTCCATTTTCTTGCATTGGTGAGATGTTTTCCTGCTGCTCTTCAAACCTGTCAATAAATTTCTTGATCTCCAGTGCACCTATAGTCCTATTAAACATTTCTAACTCATTAAATATAACATCCCTGCTTCTAATAATTTTATGTTTGATTGGACCCGATAGACGATAACCAAATTCTTCATCTGCATATCCTAGAAAAATGCATTTCATAGATTTATCATCTAGCTTAGTTCTATTTTCTTTGGGAATATGTACAAATGCTTCATGTCCAAAGATTTTCAAGTGAGAATAATTCAACTTCTTACCAGTCCAAACTTCTTTAGGGATATCTCCATCCAAGGTTGTAGTTGGAGATCTATTTATGAGGTAGCAAGCGGTCCTGACTGCTTCAGTGCAAAAATTCTTCTCCAAACCAAAATTGGACAACATACTTTGCACATTTTCCATAATGGTGCGATTCATCCTTTCTGCGACACCATTCTGTTAAAGAGTACCAGGCATAGCATTGTCATGATTTATGCCAAACCTATTACAATATTCCTTAAATGCATTTAAGCAATATTCTCCACCATTATCTGTTCTCAAACACTTGAGCAATTTGTTAGTCTCTCTTTCAACAACAACATGGAACTTTTGAAATATTCCAAACACTTCACTTTTAATTTTCATAGGATATGCCCAAACCTTCCTGGATGCATCATCTATAAATGTTACAAAATATGATGCTCCTCCTAATGACTTGATGTTAACAGGCCCAAACACATATGAGTGTATCAATTCTTACACATTTTCCTTGCTATCATGGCCACCTCTAAGGAATAAAACCCTTCTTTGTCTACCATATATACAATGCTCAAAAAGATCAAGATTATAGGATTTCAAACCTGGCAATAAATTTTTACCAACAAGGATTTTTAAGCCCTTCTCACTCATGTGACCCAAGCATTTATGCCACAGATCTGCTGAATTTCCTTCTTTTGTGACATCAACCAAATCTAATTTTTCTATTAGTGCCTTCAATGTGTATAATGTTCCCGTCTTGGGTCCTCTAGCCACAACCAATGCTCCTTTGCTAATTTTTCAGCCTCATTTTCCAAAGCTTGTGGAATAGCCTTCATCATCCAGTCATCCCATAGAGATCAAACTCATGTGCATTTCTTGTACATGCCTGACCTGTTTCAACAATATATCTTGTCCATCCTTCATCTTGATCTGGACATCTCCCACTCCACAACAATACTGCAAAAATGATTATTCGCCAAATGCGCTCTACCATAATCATCAATATTATATGCAATAAAACTATCTTTGCATGGGGTTACATGGTGAGATGCCCCAGAGTCAAGGATCCAATCAAAGCCACTGCTAGATGTATATAAAAATGCATCCTCTACTAAAACAGTAAACAACACATCACCATATGTGGATACAGCAGTAGTCTCACCATCATTTGCGCTGGATGACTTGTGATTTGTACTGATTGATCTTTGATCCTTTTGACCTTTCTTCCAGAATCAACATTCTTTCTTCATGTGCTCGGGTTTTCCACAATGAAAGCAGATAATCCTGACTCTCCTTGATTTTGATCGGCCTCTCAATCTTGATCGCCCTTGCTGGCCTCGATCCATTCTCCTACCATGATCAGCTAGAGCTAGAGCTTCTCCTCCATGGTTTTCCGCAATTGACTTGCATCACAACTCTTCATTCATTAAACTGTTGCTGACATCATCAAACTTCAGGGTCCCTATAGTTTCTGAAGTGCTCATACCTACAATTAAATTTTCCTAGATATCTAACATAAAACACATTAACAAAATAGCTCTAATCTCATCATATAAAATGATTTTAACAAAGGTAAGATGATTAGTAATAATATTAAATGCATTCAAGTGCTCAGCAATTGAAGCATCGTCCTTCATATTGAGATTATAAAGCTTCTTCATCAAGAACACCTTGTTTGATGTCATGTTCTTCTCATGTAGATCATGGATCTTCTTCCATAATCCTTTCGTTGTCTTTTCTCCAGACACATTGAAATACACATTCTTTGCTAGATATTGGCGGATTGTTGTAATCACCTTTCTATCTAGCTCATTCCACTCTTCATCTGTCATCGATGAGGGTTTCTTTGTTGTGCCTTCAATCGACAAATACTGATCATTTAAAATCAGTATATCCTCCATCTGTGATTTCCATATGGCAAAATTAGCCCCGCTCAACCTCTCCATATCTGTAAATGTCATCTCTATTTTCAATAATATTGATGCCCCAAAAACAAAAACTCCACTTAAAAATAAAACTTTAATTATTACCTCTTTTGCCAAAATCAATCTCCTTTCTAACTTTTTTTTTTTTAATCTTAATTCTCTTACCACTTTAAAAAACGCTTGATTACTCCTTTAAAACAAACAATAAACCTCCTTCTTTTAATGAACTATACTTTTATGTTAAAAAAAACATAAAATCCAGCCTTGAACATGTGTAAGGCCGTAATAATAAATTAAAAAAAACTTTCAACTCGCGTTCACACATACATGCTCTTTTGAAAAATTAAGACATAACACTTCCAAAAACTTACAACATAACATAACATGGAACTCCTCCACCTTTCGGCACTTGCTCTCGGCACGTTTCACCATATGTCCACGTCCTCATTTTTCTTGCAACAACTGTGTTTGAGTTTCCACATTCCTGGACGTGGATCTCTGCTCTCTTCTTTTCAGCAATCAATCTTTCTGATGGTTTCTGCAGTATTCAATGTCGCGGTCTCTTGCATCAGGGCCTTCCACCACTCTGCTACTCTTTCTCCACAGAATTTAAAAAGCACAGGCTTCATACAACAACTTTTTTTCCAGAGAGATCACAACGCATAGGCCTCGTACGACAACATTTCTCCACAAAGTTTCAAGACTGCGAATTTCTTCAAGTGGAGATAAGACATAGAGTCTGGGGTACAGATAGCCACAGGGAACAACCAAAGAGTTGTGTGCTTACTGGCTCCAATACCCGTTGTTAGTTCAGAGCACACAACGAATTTATATTCAGATGGCAATAACAAACAATAACAAAGAATAATCACACAGACCGATAGACTAATCACACAGACAGACAAATGGAGAAACAGAAGAATAACACAAATATATTACTAATGGAGAATCAAATAAAAAATACAAATTTATAAAGGCTAAAGAAGGATCTAGAATCCTACATGTGATTCAGATGAAGATCTAAAAAATAATAGCAATGTGGTAGTTTCTGCACGAGTGTAACAGTGACAGCTACCACGACAGAGTGTCGAGGAGTTGGTGTCGGCATTAGCATAGTGTGCGCCAATTTGGCTTCACACTTAACAATAAAATGATGTCCAAACTATTTGCAAACATAATTAAAAGATTATATATCCTCACATTTCTGTGGAAAAGTTCGGTTTTTTTGTCAAATAGGAGGATTCAAGATGCAATCGCCATTGCACAAGAGTGTACCCACCTGATCAAATCAGAAAATCTCAAAGCATGTCTCATCAAAATCGATCTTATGATCTATAGGGCATATGATTATGTGGACTGGGAGTTCCTCAAAATGATATTATATAAAATTGATTTTCAACACAGTCAAGTCATGTCTCATGGATGAGGGCATGCATATCATTAGCTACCATGGCCGTCCTCATCAACGATGAGCTAAAAAAATTTCGAAGTACAAAGAGGCCTTAGACAAGGCGCTTTATCTCCACTCTTATTCACACTCATTATGGATGCCCTCAGTAGAGGCATTGAGTCCAAATCTGAAGTGGGTGACATTCAAGGGTGTGGGATCTCTAGAGCATGCAATCTAACCCATCTAATGTTTGTTGACAATGTGTTATGTGGTGGAGCTGCTAAGCTTTCAGTGTGGGAAACATTATCACAATGTGTTATGTGGTGGAGCTGCTAAGCTTTCAGTTTGGGAAACATTCTATAGGATATTTGAAGACTTTGGCAAAGCTTCTGGTCTTTTCATCAACAAAAATAACACAAAATTAATTTCAGACAATGTGGATGACCCTGTGATCCTAGAAATTGCAAATATATTTGGGGTCAAGATCAGCCCAATGGAAGGAGGTTTCAAATATTTGGGATGTTTCCTTAAGCCTTGTAAATATTCTAGGCAAGACTGGGAATGGATCATTACAAAGTTTTAAAAGAAATTGACTTGTTAGGATCAGAGATGGGCAATGATGGGTGGCAGGGTAATTATGATTAAGGCAGTCTCGCTTAGCATTCATGTTTATTGGATGCATATTTTTCACCTACCCCAAGTTGTCATTAAAAAAATCGATTCGATTATTGCTAAATTTCTATGGTCAGGTGTGGGAGTTGGTAAAAAGTTACATCTAGGTGGATTGACGAAACTTGCTAGGCTCATTATACAAGGAGGGTGCAGTATAATTGAATCCAGAAGTTTCAACTTGGCTCTCTTGACTGTGAGTTTATGGAGACTATTCTATGTCGAGGGTCTGTGGCAAGGTATTATATTGATAAATACATTCATCAAGTTGATTTTGTGGAGTGGATTGTCGCGGGGGTACCGTCAACAACCTACTCTTTAATCATTTGGAGGAGCCTCCGTACTTCCATCCCTGGCTCTGTAGCAATCTCAGCTAGTTGGTTGGTGATGGGAAGAAAATTAAAATTGATTGGATGTCATTAAAGGTCTTAGTGGCAACCATTTACTATCATTTACAATCATCAACCTTCTCAACTCGCAAGGGGTCAACTCTCTGTCCAGACCGTGGGAGAAGACTAGTCACTCTAGTGCTGTGAACAATTGGCCTAAGGCAAGGTAGATTTTCCTCCCGACAGAAATGTGGGTTGAATGGGAAGAATATCATAGCAATCTATGCTTGGCTGGAATAAGGTTCTGTCAGTGGCCAGATATGCTAGTGTGGGGTGGGCATATTGGAAACCACGTGATTCATTTCAAAGAGGCACATGATCATATTACAAAGTCCTTCCAAACCTTGCTTTTCACGGAGTGCACTTCCAGGATGTGGAAGTGGGATGCCCCACTAAAAATCAAATGTTTCGCACGGTTATTCATACACAACTATATCTTCATATGGGAAAATTTACTCAGGAGAGGGTTTGTGGGTCTAGGTAGATGCGCGTTGTGTAGCGGGCATTAGAGGATACCAAACATTTATTTTTACATTGTCCTTTTGTTGTTGGGGGTGTGGGAAGATGTTTCCACTCTCCTAGGAGTTCATATCGTCAGAGATTCTTCTTCTCTTCAAGAAGTTATTGGTATTTGGAGTTTCAGAGTGAAATATCATATGACATTGCCCCTTTACGTCATGTGGGGTATTTGGACATCCAGGAACGCTCTCATTTTTGAAGGAAAATTTCCTGTGATTAAGGATTTCGCACTGGGTATAACGGAATATTTCAGTGAAATTGGGCCCTACACTCTTAAGGTTCCTCATAGATCTCTTTCACAGGTTGCGGTGGAAGAGATTTATCTGATCTTTCATTATGACAGTGCCTCGTCTATGGGGGTTTGCGGATGTGGAGTATCGATCCATATTGATCCTTCAGTGTATTACCATTTTACATGAAATGCTTGGCATGGGGGACAATTGTAGAGCTGAATTAATTTCTCTATGGGGTGCCCTTCAATGTTCATTGTGGCTTGGGATTGACTCCATTCTCATCATCGGTGACTCTCTCACCATGATCAACTCGATATAGTGGAAATTTTCTCTTGAGGTCCCCTCCTTGTGCAATTGGAAACAACTAATTCAGAACATTAAGCCCAACTTCTTGGAGGTTACATTCCAGCACGTCTGCAAGGAGAAAAATAGGGAGGCAAATATGCTTTCCAAACGTGGTCTCTCCCTATGTCCTGGTTTTTTTAAAAATATTTCCAAATGGTAGTGGTAGGCGTATGGGTTTGTTAGAGTTATAACTTCTTTCTAGCTACTGTATTTTTGGCTCTCTCAGGCGACCTTGGATTAAATATTTGATCTCTCTGTTTTCCTCTGTTATATATCTACTCACATGTCCTCTGTGGAAGGGTTCCAACCCTCACTTAGATTCCTTTGACCTTCTGTTTTCTATCTATTTTTGTGATGTAGGGTGGACTGGATCCATTCAGAAAAGATGAATGCTACAAAATCAAGATATTGTGAATCTTTCTCTTATTTGAATGCAAGCTTAGTTTTTCTCTTCTGGAAAACAAAAGGTACCGAAGTTGTGAAAACCAATGGCTGGTTTAGAATTGAAATTCATTGTACCCAATGGAAACACTAATGGTAAATTTTCCATTGTTTCTTCCACGAGTTGCACGCTACTTCTCCTTGACTGTTCTCCCGGGTGGAAACCATTTCTCTGTTTCTCTTCTCTGTTTCCTCTCCCCTTCTTCCACTTCCTTAATATATGCATTTCTCGTCTCCTTAGTATTATTGTTCCACTTCCTTGATATGTATTCCTCATCCTCTTAATATTAGTCATGTGTTCAGGGGAGACATGCTAAAGGTGAATAACTATTCTTATTCTTATTTGGATTATAGATTTTGGAAATATTTTGAAATTTAACAATAATTTGGTAGGGAAATATGTCCAAACTTGTTGGGGGTAAACAACCATTTTTATTTGGTTTATATGTTTTGGAAATATTTTAGATTTTAACAATTTTTTTTATTGTTATCAGTGAAATTCCACAATTCAATAATATTAGGAATTAAAAAAAGTCTTTAGAAATCACATAAGAGAAATTTTTGGCTAACGCATTTTGAACCAACTAGGGTGGTTATCACCAGGACCAGATGATGATGAACCACACTGGTTGATTCAAAACACATTGGCCAAAAATTTCTTTAACCAGGATGGTTATCACCAGGACCAGATGATGATGAACCACACTGGTTGATTCAAAAAGGGTTGGCCAAAAATTTCTCTTATGTGATTTCTATGGAAAGACTTTTCTTAATTCATTATGGATCATAGAAACTTGAATACATAAACATTAAGAATATTATGAAAATCATAATTTAGTAACGCCAAAATTATCTCAATTACAGATTCCACAAATATTAAACCTTAATGGCTAGTGAAATTCATACCTCAGTGATGCCAAACTTATCTCAATTACATATTCCACAAATATTAAACCTAAATGGCCATTGTACTAGTGACACTCTTCCACAACAGAACTTCTAAATAGACGTTGGCCATCGAATTGAAGAGAGGAATTGGTGGACTCATAAGAATCTCGATGCTAAAAATTGCCCCGCCACTCCAAGATGACCTACAAGCATCATCGATTTGAGGAGAGGGATCCAACAGTTTTCTCAGGAATTCACAAGCCCTCTTTCCTAGGCATTTTGCTATGAAGAAAATGGAACATGATGAATCTTGGGCATTATTTTTTTTATAATAATTCTGCAAATTGAGTTTGTTAGAGTAGATTAGGTAAATATGACTAGGTCAAGTTACATGTGGCTTTTGAACTCCAGCTTATGAGAATTTATGATAATTTTGAGCATAGTATCAATCTCTAATATAGCCTATTTAAAGCTGGAAACAATTTAGGTAAATTTGTAGTTTTATTAGGTCTTGATGTCTTTAGAAACATATAGAGTATGGAAAAAATTACAACTATGCTTCATATTGGCTTGTAAAAAGTGCTTTTTAGTGCAACCGAACAGGTATGTTATTACAATGGTTTTGAAAATAAATTATTTGAGTTCTAAATTCATCCATGTTATAATTTAATAAATCTATATATGGAAAATTTTGCTCCTATCATATACCATTGCATGGCCAACTCTTTTAAGTATTTGAATCAATTCATTATCTCAAGGTTCAATTAAAAAACAAAAATATGGTTGAAACAAGTTTTATTCAATTTTAAAATATGTATGGTAAACAACAAATAATTTTTATTAATTCTATTTCTTTTTAGGACATCTGCAATAGCTTAATCATAATATGATATAAATAAAATATTACTATGATGCAAGTCATTCTGATACTTAAAAAGAACTAAAATATATCATGTACCAATTTAAAATTGAGGATGCAAAGAATTACAAATATCCCTCATATTAGCTTGTGGAATGTGCTTTTTAGTGCAATCAACATGTATGTTATTACAATGATTTAAAAAAAAAAAAATTAAATTCTAAATTCATCCATATTATAATAAAAATAGGTATATGGAATTTTTTGCTACTCACTCATATACCATTGCATGGTCAACTCTTTTAAGTATTTCAATCAATCCCTTATCTCAAGGTTCAATTTAAAAACACAAATAAGATTGAAATAAGTTTTATTCAATATTTTATTTTAAATTATCTAAAAAAGTTGATTCATAACACAATATAATTCAATCTCTTATATATATAGTCATAGTCATGTTATTATAGTTATATCTAATTAGCATAACATAACTAGTATAAGATATAAAACTTTATTTTTGCAACATCTTCGGGCTGGTGGTTAACCACATAAATGGCTAGAGTTATTTGTATTTGTAACTCAAGGGTTGGATCAAGCTGCTAGCTTCCTAAAAATCACCTTTTTACACTCCTTTTGCAACACAATTTTGTACCCTTGTGGATTTAGAGCATATTTTGACCTTAGGAGTTGATCACGTGGAGTTGATCATGTTGGATTCTTGAAGGAATCCTCTATCCAATGGCGCATGAGTTTGACTTTTTAATATCCATATGATATTTTTCATCTAATTTCTTTGAAACATAATGTTGAATTTTTTTGGACAGTTTCAAAGGCGCTAAATAAAAAATCAATAACATAAAATATACACAACCCAAAATTTTCAAAAATACCACTCTTTTGGTTTACCAGTTACCTTCAAAAGGTTAGTCTTGGTTTTTCAAATTATCTAAATAGTTGAAAAAATGCAATTGAAATATTACTTCCTGCTTCAAAAAATAATTAAAAAAAAAA
>APFE030077192.1:13700-27279 GCA_000404065.3 Pinus taeda
AAAACACAGATACCTCATAAGAAAAGTTGCAAGGACACACATTTCATTTAATGAAAAATTGATAAATTATACGACACTAATTTTTTTTGCAAAAAATATCATTAAAACAACAACATAATTCTCCACAAATTGCCTTTTTACACAGAATCAAAATTCACATTGCTTATATGAATTATGAGGGCTTCAATTCATTAAAAGAATAAAATTTTGAAATTATATTGCCACATTCGACCCAAAAGTGTAACCCTTCATCATGCATTCCCCGTGATATTCTTTCTGCCCATTTGATTAAATTGATTAATTAATAAAATGTTATATGAATATGAGTTATAGTTTTTATTTAACATGAGTGTAAGGGAAGTTCCTATTTCCACCTCTATTAGTCTATTAATGCGCCCTGACATGAGCTTTCGATACCCAGATATAACACGCGTGCTGTGATGATTAAATGATAAAAAAAAAATAACGGCGATGATTAGATGATAAAAAAAAAATAACGGCGTGTTATATCGGGCTATCGGGGGCTATGGGAGGGCTATGGGAGGTGCATGTCAGCGCACATTAACGGACCAATAGAGGTGGAAATAAGAACTCCCTGAGTGTAAGGGCCATATTGGTCCTATATTAAGAGTGATTAATTATTTTTATTTAAATTTATAAATCTTGGGAATATTTGAAATATAATTTGATATATTAAAAGAATATATTAAAATAAAATTATTTTTATTTAAATATAGATGTTATAAATTTTAAAAATTTTTAAAATCTAATATGAAATTTTACATATTAAAAAAATCTTATGAAAATCATAATTCAGTGACGCACAAATTTATCGAAAATCCACACTCGATATTAAGAAAATCTTATGAAAATCATAATTCAGTAAGGCCCAGATTTATCTGAATTACAGATTCCACCGATACTAAACCTCAATGGCCACTGTGCTAGTGGCACGCTTCCCGAACAGAACTCCCAGCTGGACGCTGACCGTCGAATTGAGGAGAGGAATAGGCGGACTCGTAAGGATCTCCATGCTGAAAACGCCCCCGCCACTCCAAGAGGAATCGGCGCCGCCACCGCCACCGCCACCGCCACTGCAAGATGACGTACAAGCATCATCGGTTTGAGGAGACGGATCGAACGGTTCTCAGGAATTTGCAGGCCCTCTTTCCTGCGCACTCTGCTGTCAAGAAAAGGGAACAGGAGAATCTTTGGGCACATAGTATAGTATCTATTTTTAATGTAGTTTATTTAAAGGTCATAACCAGGCGCTACAGAAATTTTCAATGAGATTAAGTCATGAAATTCCAGCAACGATATCTTCAGACACTACCCCTTTTCTAACTTTTCCATAATCCTAACACAATCAACCATTACTTTCAGCGAGCACATAATGTTACACAATAGGTGTTGCAAAGCCAATGGTGTCAAAGGTTAAAGCTATAAATACCACTTCAAAAATATTCAGAACCAGTAAGAGATCACTCATCAATAATACTTCAGATTTGTCCCACGCAATTAGAATGAGTTTGATTCCATTCCAAAAAATAAATTTCAAAAAACAATGTATGGAGCATATGCAAACTTCTGCTTGCAGTACAGTCTATCCGGCTATAGAATAATTAGGACTAAAAATACAACTCGATTTCGCTGATTGTTTCCTTGACTATACAAGGAGATATCATTATGCATCTATAAACTATAAAATATAGCTGCTGCGCACTACTGGACTTCCGCCGGACCATTATTTTCGACATTCAGGGGGATGATCAGCCGGGAAGACCTTTTTCTCTGGGTCTCTGCTCAAAATCCTTGTAAGCGAACGAAGGCGAGGAATGGGAGATTTCGAAGACGACTGTGAACCATTTGGGGATTGCAGCGAATGGCCATCGCCAGAGGAGAAGCCATCAGTTCTCTTGGGTATTTCAATGGTAATGTGAGGCATCGATGCTCTTCCACGAGAGGTTCCCTCATCCGCCCCTGTTTTCCTCTGTTTCTGCCGACCCCAAGAGAAGATATTTGTTGGGTTCTGCAGATTATAGTCTTCTCCACAGCCTGCAGTCTGCTCTTGCTCCAAATTCAGACTGTCTTGGAAGCCTGAACTAATTGGTCCTGGGATTGTAACCGACACCTGCTCTGCTCTAGCAGATACCAAAACTGGCTGTTCGGGCTTGGCCGCAGTTCTGCAAACGGGACAAGTGGAATGTGACCGAAACCACATATCAATACACTCAGTATGAAAACTATGCCCACAATTGGGCAAAAGCCGGGCTTTCTCATTCTCCTCGAATTCGCAGAGACAAACTGCGCAGTCCAAACCATCTGCAAAATTCTGCGATTTATAGAGAAACACGGGCAGAGTCTCTAATATTGCAGAATCCAACCCCACATTCAGCAGCCTAACCGGTTCTTGTCCTGTAAAGGAAAACCGGCGGCGCACAGAAGCTGATCTCCGTCGAGTCCGTCTGGAAAATCTGGCGGACTCTCTCCAAATCCATCTGGCATAAACGTGCAGCAAGAAGACAAGCGAAGCCACAAGAAGCAGACATATGACGGCGGATACCATGATTTTGCCATTGATAATATATCTGGGCGCGTCCTCAACTTCCTGAGGTGGGTAATTGATATCACTACCGGAGCTCATTCTATATCAAATTGAAACCAAGAAATGGAAATTTTCTTTCAATTTGGCTGATCTCGTCCCTCAATCCACACAGGGAGCGCCGGCCCGGCAAATGTTCCGTGGTTCGAGCCTTGAATTTCCTCTGTGATGCATATATGAATCTCAGTGCACAGAGATTTCCGAAAGACGCGCATTCAATCGTCATGCTTCGCTTTTATTGGGTAGAAAAAAAAATTTGAATGGCCAATCCCATCGCCATCTCCTGTTTCCAGTTTGACCCGAGTGCCCGAGTTTCTGAACCTACCGTGCTTCAAACGGCGAAAATCGACCTAAAAGTTCCATCACTTACGAAAACTGATTCTTAGCTGATTGGACATCACGAGAAAAACAATGCCGAATATTTTGACTTGGGAGTCTGAAATCAATAATACATTTGTCCTTATTATCCAAATTCATTGAGTTCCGGGTCCCGAGGTTCATCTCTGATCCTTACCTAAATTTTAAATTAATCAGACATTTGTATCTCGTTCCTCATTATTTCCCATGTTCCGTCTAGGATTCTTCGGAACTACTTTAGTAGGTTTATTTAATAAACTAACTTTTTAAACAGTTCTGATTCTAACTTTTCCTGAAAAATATTTTATTAATGATCGAATATTATTTCTGTCATGCATAATATATTAACCATATATTTCAACAGAGTTTAAACCTGTTATCATTTGTTTATTAAAAAAAAATACCATTCAAAATTGAAGGTGTGAGATTGTAAAATGGTTAGAGATTTAACTTATTTATAAAACAAATATCTATAAATTTTAATATAATTTATTAATCAAGTTCAACAAAATATCGTTGTGTAGATATTTTATGTTGTGAAATTTTTACTGAAATATTTTTCATTTAATTTTTTTTTGTTTTAATTGGGTAGATATTTTTTTAAATTAGTATAGATTTATTTTAAATATGGATTTAATATGAATGGAGAAATATCTAATTTATGAAAAAAAAAATTGTGGGTAGGTATTATTTAAATATTTTTTATAATTTTATTTTCTT
Source organism: Pinus taeda (assembly GCA_000404065.3). Taxonomy (NCBI): domain Eukaryota; kingdom Viridiplantae; phylum Streptophyta; class Pinopsida; order Pinales; family Pinaceae; genus Pinus; species Pinus taeda. The sequence continues at coordinate 17,380 of APFE030077192.1, forward strand.
TTAGATTTTTTAAAATAATTAATTTGGTTCACATAAGCAAAATTTCAACTTTGATGATGGACAAAGACCCTTACACATCATTCTCGGTTGTAGAATGAGCTCTTTATCTCAATTATAAGTTGAGTTGTGTAATCTGCACAATTCACTTGCCTCAAAAAATTTTAGGATACTTAATTCACTTGTGTAGTTAACAATGCATTTAAATAATCAAAGATAATGCTCAATTATAAATTTGAGTTGTGTAATCTGCACAATTCACTTGCTTCAAGAATTTATAGGATACTTAATTCACTTGTGTAGTTAACAATGCTTTTAAATAATCAAAGATAGCAATCTTAGCCTCTCGGCTCAATTATAAATTTGAGTTGTGTAATCTGCACAATTTACTTGCTTCTAGAATTTTCAGGATACTTAATTCACTTGTGTATTTAACAATGCATTTAGATAATCAAAGATAATAATCTCACCTACAATTGTATGGTCTGATTCACAGAAAAAATATCAAACATAAAATAATTAGATAACACCAAATTTAAATATTTAATTAATGATTATTTTATATTTATATATTTAGTTTTAAGGGTTATTTCAAGTGGTCTAACAATAGAGGTGAAGTTCTTTGATATTGTTGCTAGTTGTTGCTAATCACAAGTTCGGCTCTTTTAGATTCCCTTTATTTACCCAGTTTATCATATACAAAATATGAAGTAGTAATCCAAAATTTTCATACTTTAATTTCCAAAATTTAAAAGAAAATTGAGCAAATGGAAGAGGGCAAATGGCTAAGGTTGTTTTTAATGACATACTGTGAAAAGAAAAAAGACTTGGACTCAACAAAATAACAAATGGTTTAGTTAATTTCCAAAATTAAGAAAAAAAAAGAACAAATGGAAGATGTCAGATGGCTAAGGTTGTCTTTAATGACATGATGCAGGAGCATCTGAGCACCCTTAATCGAAATTGAAATTTTGAGCTGTAAAAAGGGAAACGTGGACAATCATTTGAAACCGGGGCAAATTATGTTAAAATAGGGCTAAATTGATGAAATTGATAAAGCTTGATTTAATGTAATTATCTGCCAGGTATGCGTATAGAGAGATTTAGAGGTTGGTTTGAGGGATCTTAGGAGAAGATCATGGATCTAGAATGATCCATGATGCTGTAGTTATCTCTATAAATTGTGTAACTGCCTGTTGTGAAGGGTAGAGAAGATACAATGTAGTCCCATGGCAATTTGTGAGTTAAGGCCGAGAGGCCTTAGCATGTAATTGAATTATGTATATAATAGCATGTAACTGAATTATGTATATAAGTGAAATATAGGTGTTTTATACATCTACGTGTTAACTGAGTTGATTGTGTGTCTGTGTCTTTATATATATGTTCTTGCTGTAAGTTAATGAATTATGCGTATGTGAGTGTAAAGGCCTTAACACAGAGTATGGCAGGTTAAATCCGTGTTATAGTGAAATTCCACCAATAAGCGAATAAGAGATTTGCACAGCGGAAACTGTCGGATCATCTAGATCGACGGGTAATACTGGTGGAACGTGAAAAACCTAACAAGTTTGTGGAGAAATCCCGGAGTAGATTTGGATCGTCCAATCAACAAATCCTTAGATCTAACAATGATTGTGTGGCTACAGGCCCTGAAGTTTAATTCTAAAAGCGGACTCGAGAAATCATTAAAATGAGTTTAAAGTTCAGAGGTGATCGGATTGTCCAGAGAAAGATGATCGAACGTATTTCATGTGCAAACAAGTGTGGTTGTTAATTCCAAAAACGGATGCGATAAGGTTTTATTCAACGGGCTTAAACCCTCGTTGAGTTCCAATCATCAAGACCGTTTGTTGGTTGACTAATTGGACGGTAATCACGCTCGAATGTGCGTGTGGGTTAACACTCTGGGCGTACCCGATGAATTATTCAAAGAAGTTTAACTTCTTTGAGTTTTGGCGGAAATGGGTTAAGGTTGGAGATCACGCGATAACCGTTTATCTGATGGAGTGGAGTTGACGACATGGATTGAAGCGCCTAACAAAAGAGAAAGGTCAAAGAAGGCCGATGTTGATTGGTCGGGTTACGTTGTATTCCGCTGTTTGTTGTGATTCCGCGGATTATGGGTTTATTGTGAAATCCGCCAATTAGAACGCTTTCGATATATAAGTGAGCCCATAACCCACAGGTCCACGCAAAATTTATGTAAAGACGCAACTTTGCTGCGTATAAGGAGCTTAGCTGTCATCATGACATATTGTGAAAAGAAAAAAGACATGGATGCAACAAAATAAAAAATGGTTTAGTAAATGGGGTATTTGCTTGAACACTTGTCGTATAAATAGTAAAGAGATAAAAACTTTTGTTATAGATTAGTTCCACAAGGGTACTTGGGATAAGAAGTTAGGGAGAAAGAAAGGTACTATATTGAAGTGCTTAATCCTACTCATAATCATCAACAAAAAGCATACATAGAGGCCAATATTTCTTGGAGAGCCAAAATTCTTATTGTTCAGCTAAGGACTAATTCTCATCAACTGGGTTGTGAAACAAGGCTTTGTAAAATGTCAAAAAAAGTGTGGGAGGAAAGAGTATGTATTTTTTTTTTTTTTGAAAAGTGAAAACATAAAAATATTTCAGAAAATACCAAAAGAAGTGTGGGAGGAAGGAGTATGTATTTTTTGTTCTTTTGGAAAAGTGGAAATAGAAAAGCATTTCATTCTAGAATGTGAGGCTTTCAAAGACAATGAGATAATTTATTTAACGAGGGGTTTGTGAAGAAGCTTGGAGCGTTTATTGTGAGGCTTCTGAGTAAAAGGAACGAATACATCAACTAGATGAAGAAGCAATTTGTCCCTTAAACTATCTTTAACTTCACTAACGTTAAAATAACTTTTTTTTTTCTTTAAAAACAAAAACTATTTTATATATACAAAATCCCAATTCTCAACATTTAAATAATATTAAATATTATAGTAATACATAAATAAATTGAAGTGCTTTATAATTTTTCTTTGGCTATTAATTTTATATAAATTCAATCATTTTAAAATACAAAAAAAAGTTTATGCTACACAATTAAAAAAAAAGCCTCGCGTGATTTATTCTGGAAACGTGGGAAAACTTTAAATGATTAAAAATGAAACAGGTGTGGACAGTTCCAGATGCCGACGCACTTCACATTTTCTTACAACCTCCTTTGACTTTTGTGGCCGCCATACCTACCCACATATGGATATCATTGCCACATCATTTTTACATGGAAGACTGAATTAATGTTCATTATTAAATTATAAATAACGGAAGATGAACGCCGTTCATTGAACGTGCTTGACTTTTACCAATACACTTTATGAGCTTTTGGAGCTCTCCGAATTCGTACCATCGGATGATGTAATGTGAATAGATTATTTTAAAGAGGATATTTTTTTAAGGAAATTGGGTGATAATTTTATTTTATTTATTTTTTATTTTGTGGGGGTTGTTGGAGTGATATTTGTTGAAATTATATTTTTAATTGTGAAAGTAATTTTAATATTTAGAAATTTAATAAAATTCAATTATATTGAAAATATATCATATATTATTTTTTAATCCAATCTATTTCAAGAAATAACAAATTGGATCTTCAACTTGGCTTGACGAACCACACTGGTTGGTTCAAAAAAGCGTTCACAAATGATTTGTTATGTGATTTTGCCGAAATTATTCTCACAAACAAGATTATGGATCACAAAAGTCTGAATTCTCTTATAATGATATTGTTTTTCAAATTAATTACATGATTAAAATTTAGAATGTGATTAAAATTTAGAATGTGATTTATTTTCATGACAAAAATAATTAATCTGAATAAGGATCTCATTATCCATATAATTACAAAAATTTAAAATCTAAATTTTATATACCTTAATATTAAAAAAAAATAAAAAATTATATAGTAAAATGTCACTTTGTAAGACTACTGCGTAAAAATCCAAAAATAATTCTTTAATGATATTTATTATTTAAGATTTTTATTTTAGTTTTCTATCATCGAATTGTCTCGAGTTGTTTGACTTTCATCGTGACAAGTAATAGAAATATCATGATGAATAAACATGTTCACATTACAAAGACATTTATAATGAAATTAATTATATTTTTAGTGATATTAGTAGTTATCACTAATTTGGCTCAGATTCCCGGAACTTAAGGTCAAACCTAATTTTGAATTCAAAATCGAAGCTAACACAATTTTCAAAATATTAAATTTGGCCACTCTTTAAAATTCAGCCATTGCAATTAAATAGAAATAAATTAAAAAAATAAAAAATAAACTGACCCTAAACCATTCGCCATGACTTTTGGCTCTTCCGCACGGTTTTGCCCACACCCATGGTTTTCATCACTCCCAAGAAGGCGGTGCAGAGTCTTGGTTGCTCTTATTCGTTTAGTCTAACGAGGCGGAGGAATTGTTTGGAAAGTTATAGAAATTTTAGTTATATTTAAAGAAAATTTGGCAAGGTTTTTTGTAAATTCAAGTTATAGTTGTTAAACTTCAAAATTTCAAATGTTCTAGATGTTTTGATGGCGCTGAATCTATTTCCACTATTAAAAACACGATTCAAACAGTGTCTTTGCAAGATTTTTTGAAATTTTTTTACCCAAATTCCAACTACTTTTAACCATTCAAACAATTCCTTACCTCGTTAGACGACTCCCTTACAATTTCCATCCCCACCATCTGCGTGCATATGGTGTCCATGAATCTAGTTTTCAAACTCTATAAACAAGTATTCAACTAGGAGCCATGTAGGAGGGAAAAAAAAGGACAGTGAGGTACCCCATAACTTATAACCCTACGCCATTTATTACGTATATTTTACGCCAATCATTACATATTTTTTTATATTTTTTCAAATTGTGTAGTAATCATTACATATTTTTTTTTTTTTTTTTCAAATTATGTAGTATGTCGAATTTGTTGCTAAATTTTTCGGCGTCAAATTTTAAGGCCGTTGATCTAATTTGAACTTTATTTTTGTTAGATAGAAATTAAACCAAAGTATAAAATATTGTAAATAAGATGATTTTTTTGTTTTGCATAAGTGGAGGAGGTTCGAAAGTTCAATCTATAAACATATTTTCATTACACTCAAATTTTAAGGCCGTTGATCTAATTTGAACTTTATTTTTGTTCGATAGAAATTAAACCAAAGTATAAAATATTGTAAATAAGATGATTTTTTTGTTTTGCATAAGTGGAGGAGGTTCGAAAGTTCAATCTATAAACATATTTTCATTACACTTAATTAATTATTATATTGACAGGATGTATTATTTCTTTATTATTATTTTTATTGGTAAAAGAATTAATATAGTTTATTTGTACTATAATATTAATTAATCAAATTTTTCAAGTGCAAATATCTTAATTTTATTTTTATATTTATTATATATATATATATAATATTATAATATATATATATAATTTTTAGCAAAATCTTTCAAAAAAATTAACGGTAAAAAAATAATAGCATTTTTTAGATTACTATTAAAAATCTAAAAATAATACATTTTTATTATATCTAATATTTAAAAATATTAAATTTATTTTATATAATCAAAATGTTATTTCATTAGATTATTGCTGAGAAAAAAATTTAAAAATAACGATTTTTATTTTATTTTTCATGATTAATTTGTCTTATTAAAGTTATTTGACTTTTTTCATTACAAGCATATTCACACTATTATTATAATCAATAAACATGTTCACATTACAAATATATTTATATTACAATCAACCTAGATCTATCTTAACTCTATCACAGAGATCAAATCTCTCAAACTACATACCTCTTAATAAAAAATTACCCTATATTAATTGAAACCACCTATTAAAAGTTACCCTATATTAATTGAAATCACCATATTTTACCAAGACTATATCGTAGCAAGGGTTGCTCCGTACCAAAACCAGGAAGGGCGCCTTGCAATACCAAGGATTTTCTAAAGAACTCGAGACCCCCATCAAATTGGTGTCGAAAGGCTTAAAACACAAGCTTAGGAGGGAGTGCTGACAGCTGATAACCGGAGAACTAGCAATTTGTTGGTCACAGTGCTTAATCGCAAGGGACTTCGCAGTAAGCACCTAACAATATATCAAACCACTTGGTTTAAACATTTTATACACAACATAATGAAAACTAACGAAGCGATGCCCAAAAAACAAGGTAGCTTGGTGGCACATTTGACGTGGATGTCACAGTGAAGCATACATGGCTTTGATGATGATGTGGCAACTAGAGAGAGAAGTCGCAAGTGAATTCTGCACTTTTGATTGGCCAAAATGACAATTGGCAAGTGACATAGGATAAGCATGCATGTGCAGAAGGACACGTGGAAAACACTCATTGGTTGCAGTAAATGACATGGAAGCATGAATTGATAGGTGATGTAGTAAATGAGTCCTTCAATGGGTTACCAGGGCACCGGGCTATCAGAACTTTCGAACAATGTGCAAACGAACGTGGTCGATGAACAGTAAGTCGGTAGAGGGCACATGTGTCACTTGAGGAACAGAGAGGGAAAGTCAGAAATTTGAGGTCCCGGGCACCAAATCTATTAAAAGGATGTTAACAATCATCTGATGTCAATGGTTCGAGCGCCAAAATTAGCCAAAATCCATTAAGATACCATGATGATTCGAGTTCTGTAGTTATAAACTTATATATAAGAGAATGACGTGAGAAAATAAGGTGGTGAAGTTGTCCCATGCAAATCAATGAGAGGAAGTCGAGGAAGGGAACCAAACGTAAGTCGAGGAAGTCGAGTGGATGTGCACAAAACGTGAAAAAATGGTAGAAGAATTTATGTTAATCATAGATGGGTTGTGCGTTTTTCTTCCATTTGAGGGACATCAAGTTCTATCTAATGAAGAGATGTGTTGTGCAAAACTGATGGAGAGAAAATCCAGTCCAAAGCGAGGAAGGAGGGTGTGAAACTGACTGATGTGTGACGAATCCAGGTTGAAATACCATGAGTGAGAACCATGGATCGATGCCCATGGTAAAGAAAGTGAATAGCATATAAAAGCGTAGGAGAACTCTTGAATATTAACAAGCCAATATAAATAAAAAAATCAAGTGATCCGGAGCTACTCAATGGAAGAGGAAACCAAAAATTAAAGAAGCTTTGTGGGAATCATTACATATTTGATGTAGAGTGTGTAGAAAAGAAAATTTGGCTAGTGAAAATAGGAGCTAAGTGCAAAATGATGGTAAGCTAAGAAAAACATATACACAAGAGTACTTTGGAAGAGGCTAAATGAAAAAAATGTTGAGATCAGATCTAGGCCAGAAAATAGAGTGGGCAAGAATGAAAAATGTAGAGAAACAAAGCTTGTTGCAGAGAAAGAAGAGATGCATCGCAGATCTATATGTTGTAATTAAATCTGAGCCAGAGGAGGAGAGATGCTAAGAAAATGTAAATGTTGTGATCAAATTTGAGCTAGAGGTGAATAAAAGCAGTGCAGAGACTGATTTTGACTACAAAAGAAGGTTAAAGAATTGGTGTATTAGATCTCTGTAGACATGGTTAAGTTTAGATCTAAAAGAGATAATAAAGAACTAAAGGCTACAATATATCTGAGAAGGAATAGAAGAAAACTTGAGAAAGAATAAGGTGGAGCAGCAAGCAAGAAGTTATATGAGTATTTTGTTTTTAAAAGCTTATGGATCTAAATTTGAAAATGAATGAAAATCTGATAGGTAGAGCAAGTAGGTGCTTGTAGATCAAGGGATTGAAGTCTCCTTTAGGTTGGTTCCTTTAGGAGGTTTGTGCTCACAAACGTTAGGAGTTGGTGCTTCTAGTAAGAGGGTGCTTGTAAGGATATGGGGGTTGGTGCCTACAAAATCTTATGTACACTAAAGTTAGTGCATGCATTTACGTTATAATAAAAAACAAATTGTGGTTTTCTCCCCTATGGGTTTCCACATAAACATATTGTGTTCGATATTTATGTGATTGGTGCATTATTGTATTGTTCAATGTGGTTGATTGACTAAGTAATTGCTCAAATTTCTAAAATACTAATTCACCCCCCTCTCATTATTTTCCTAGTTTTCCATGTTAGAGATTTCCTATGGAAAAAAATAGAACTTTTCAAAAACTTCAAATATAATTGAGAAATGAGGGGGAACTTTGGATACTAAAATGTAGAAGTTTATCATGGAAAGTATGAGATAGAAACACCACATCTTTCCACAAATAGGCCAAAAAATCGGTATGGAGGAAAAATGTTAATAAAATAATCACTTTTGAGGGCATCACTCTATCCAGTTAGAAAGAAAAGATCCACTTATATATCTTGTTGGATAGCATATTGATTTAATTACTAAAGGAACTTAGCCAAGAAGTACATAGATCCTAGTAATACTATAGCCTTTGTGCACATTAACGAGGTATGCATACCGAACACCTTAATTGAACTTGGAGAAGCCATCAATAATATGACTGCACAAACCATGAAATAGCTATATAGGGTTAAGTCGGAGGGAAACTTAGACGATGTAATTATCTCCCTAGACTGATGGGAGTATTGTGTAGATTTTTTGGTTTTGTATACTAAAAAAACAGTAGGAGGACATTCCATAATCCTAGGGAGACCATGGCTTACTAACGTGGATGCCTTTATAGGATGCATATCTGGTAGTATGCTTATCTCCCATGGAGGGTAGTAAAGCAGATCACGTTATACCCACTTGCAAAATATCTTGTGGAGTTAGAAGAGGTTTTGTGGTTCAATGATTCAACAACTGATGAGGAGGTGGTTCAATCAAGTTGTGCAGTGGATCAGGTAAGGAATTTTAGAGAATGTTGAAAATAAGAATAACTCAATTATTTCCTGTGTTATTATGATTTTTTCTATTCTTATAACAATCATTCATTGGAATAGATTTAAAAAGATGATGTACAAGAATCTAATGATCTAATACTTTTATCTTCATTTTATAATACTATTGCAATGACCTCTTCACAAGAAATAGAGCCATACCATGTTCCTGTTGAAGTCAGTCCCCAGAGATTTTTTAATATTAGTAATGAACTTACTAATAATCAATAGACAGAATTGACCCAAGTCTTACAAAAATTAATAAAGGCCTTTGCTTGGGATTACCATGACATGAAAGGGATCAATCCTAAAATCTGTTCACACCATGTTTACACTCAAATTGATGCTTGTCTTGTTTGGTAACCACATAGGCGTATGAATTCATGACTTAAGGAAGTCGTTAAGGAGGAGTTACAAAAGCTTCTTGACACTAATATAATCTACCCAATATCTGATAATAAATGGGTTTCCCCATTGGTAGTAGTGCCTAAACCATTAGCGAAAGGGAATGTATGTGTAGACTTCCAAGACTCGAACAAATATGCCATGAAGGATTAATTTCCTTTCCCTTTCGTCGACTAGGTCCTAGATACCCTAGTGGGAAATAAGTATTTTTCATTATTAGATGGCTAGAGTGCATACAACGAGATCCAAATAGCACTAGAGGACTAGGAGAAGATCACATTTACCTATACATGGGGGACATTCACCTACCAAGTGCTTACTTTTGGTCTATGTAATGACCCTACCACCTTTCAATTAGTTGTACTAGGGATTTTCTCATACCTTATTCACAATTGTGTGGAGACGTATATGGATGCTTTTACCATTTACAAATATTTGTTTGAGGAAGCTTTGAAAAATATAAAGACATCATTTATTAGATGTTAGGAAGCACATCATCTTGCCTTGAGTAATGTAAAATGTCACATGCTACTCACTAAGGGTGTAATGCATGGTCATGTGGTTTCTGCTATAGGAATTGAGGTAGATACAACAAAGATCAAAATTTTGTCTCTGCTATT
>APFE030077201.1:0-24367 GCA_000404065.3 Pinus taeda
AAATTCAGTACTATTGAGCTTTCTTTGCAATGGGGATTAGTTTCCCTTCACTTCTCACTACTCTAGTTTTTGGAGAAGTCTATCTGGATTTTGTGTGACAAATATTTTTTCGTGACCAACTGTGGATCATGCCTCAAGTGTTATGATCAAGATCTGAATATAGAACTTCATGTGTGATGTAAAAGCATAATATGAATCATAATATCATTTCATGGGTTATGAATAGGATAATCCAGGAAAATATAATCTGATAGTGAATTTACAGATCATGCCTCAAGCGTTATGATCAAGGTCTAAGTGGAACACTTCATGTGTGATGTAAATTAATAATATAAATCATAATATCATTTCGTGGATTATGAATATTATAATCTGGGAAATATAATATGATAGTGAATATGAGGGTGAATATAATCAGGTGTGATATAGAATTGAATTATGTTAAATTTGGCTTCAGAATATTATTGCGTAAATCATTAGCTAAATTTTCCTTCACCACGGATTTCACATTTGGAGTTGGGCGACCCAATATTCAATGACACATTTCACTTATACATTTATAGGGATTTCATGGGTATGCAAGTGTAATTCATGCATGTGGGTGGGTTATGTTAAGTGTAATTCATGATGCCGGTGGGTTTTGTTTTTTTTTTTTGGGTGTGCACGTGTAATGTAGTGGTTCTAACATTGGAACATTTGAGGGAATACCTTAGATTTATAATATTTTAATATACAACACAGTTCTAGGTTCGAAGAAGGTGATTTAATGCACAAAGTGTCTTTTATCTTAAGGGAAGCACATATACCCTTACTTATCTCCTGTTCAGCCAAATAAATCATGTGAAAGAGGATAAAATTATCTCCTGTCCAACAAAATAAATCATATGAAAGAATATACTAGGGTTATTTGCATATCCAAATGGTTGAATAACAAAATTCCAAATGGTTTAATTACAAAATGAGAGATGAGAATGATTAAACCATATGACAAAGAAATGGAATAATCCTTCACAAATCTCAGTCCAAAGATTGAAAAGTTCCATCACGCAATTTTGAAGTGCAACCATTATAGAAAAATCAAATGAAATTTTCATAAAATAGGCTAAAATCAATACAAGACTATACTTGAATATGATACACTTATTTGTATGTTTAACATGTGGTTAGCAAACTTTTGAAAATGAGTTATATTTAACTAATAATAAGTCTCTATTATAAATTGACTATATTACATGCAACTATATTTAATTTGGTATTATTATTAAAATGGTGAATCAAATTTAGTATTACATCACTTTAAATTACACAAATGTATATTAAAAATTACCCACCTCCTTCTCACAATTCTCTTTTATAAAATAAAAGCATATAAATCATTATATATAAAACTTTGGTTCATATAAACGTTATTGGATGATAGATAGTTGTCTCAAAGGTTGTGAATGGACCATGGAGAACACACTCATAGGCATTGATGGCATTGTTGGGTTCCTTGGATCCCTTTCTACAAAGGCATTGCAAACTCAACTCATTTTTTTGTCCTACTGTACAAATGTATAATCAGAGGGTCATCTAATGGTGTTTGGGTGTTCTAAATTATATTTCTAATTGGGATGTTTAGAATTTGATTTCTAGCAAATGTGAATTGATTAGGTCTTTGGAGTGCATTGTAACGAGTTAAGGATTTCAGCCCGGGTAGGGACAACTGCTACTTGTAGCCCTCTTGTTAATGAACATACACCTACCAAATTGATATTGTTATCAATGAATGGATATATAATGAGTTAAGATTGTTGGCATATTTTGATCCGGATCTTGATTTCGTGTGCACACCTTATTTGAATTTCTAAAAAAAATTATTCTAATGCAATTTGTATTGGGTTGAATCGCTACCATGTGATTAGTTGTAATGCAACCATAAGAGCATGGAGGCAAGCTAGTATAAAAGGCAAAACAATGAGAAAAAATGTTTTAATTGTCATAAATACATAAGAGGTATTTAAAATAAATATATATATATATAATATATATATATATATATATATATAATAATATATAATTATATAATATATATAAAGTAACAATTATATGATGAATGTTACAATAAGACCGCATATATAAACCTGAGCAGGTATCCATTCAATGACTAGGCATGTGTTTTAGACAAGCCTTTTCACTAAATGACTATTTAGCATAATCAATACTTGGTTATTTAATATTTACATTTATTTTATTTGTTTGTTTGTTTTGAATTATATTCATAATATAGCCCCTTCCTTCAAAATCTTTGTGCTCAAAGCTTAATTTCTGAAAATTTTCTTCACCTTATGTTTTCCATCTTGGCATAACTAATTCATCGCTCCTACCTTAGCATGTAAAATTATCTGGTAATGTTATCTCGAAACTAGGGTCCTTTTATTTTTTTAACACTTTTTTTTTTTTAATATTGATTTTTTTTAGTACTGACTTTTTTTTAAAATGATTATAATTAATTAAATTCTAACTATATAATATAGTTCTTATATATATCTATATAGATAGTTATATAGATAGTTATATAGTTATATAGTTTCTTTTCTAATCATCGTATGATCGAATAAAAAAAAATGATGTCATAGTCTACTCGGGTCACGCTTGTTGACCTTGACTGTTACCTCCCATTCAATCGTGCCTCCTAGCTCATGGCTTGCAGAGACAGTGAGAACACCTACCATCACCTCACAACATGGCGATGCAAACCATTGTGCCTTCGATTGTCTGCTTGCTAAATGGTGAAGCGCTAACTACTCCAGACGTTGGGGACTGATGGCAGAGGTGGATGCAGAATTGTGTGGTAGTGTGGCAACAGATGGGGAGACAATTGGAAGGGGACATGAGGTATGAGCAGAGGTGTAGGAACACAGAAGCTGGGGGGATGGTGAACAATGAGAATGTCAAAAAGGGGGAGTGGATAATTATAACACTAACCAACACTTGTGAGAAAATTTGATGATTCAAGGATGATTTTCTGATTCAGGTTGTCTATAGAATAGAAATCACATAATAAAAGTCCTCATTGTTTATATAATTAGCAATCATTCTAGAAAAATTATCTTCATCATTCATATAAAGGTACCCTATCATTTCACATAGGATACAATCACTACATATTCAATGAAATTTTCATTAGGATAGCAAACTGAAAAAACCCAATGAGTAAATTTGCGGTCCAGACTACCAAGAAAGTGAGCCAGGACAAAATATCCTAACTTCACTTGGCCATCAAAATAAATCAACAAGTTATTTAGTTTCATATCCCTGTGCAAAACCCATTTTTTATGGAAAGCAGCAAGCCCCTTCAATGTGATTTTCATAAAGGATTTTATATCAACTAGGGAAGAATTTTTAGTTGACATTAGAAGACACATTTTCTCCACAGGGAAACCATTGGTATACTTCCATGTATTTATTGGGATAAGAACCCGCAAATCCTGAAGGTTAAGCGCACCTCCGAAAGAACTTGACATAAGAGAATTCTTGCAGGGGCCAAGTACAATTAAAGAAACATGTTCTTTTTATGATCTTTCTTTCAATGTCCATGCATTATTTTGTACCCTTAAGTCCGACATATGAATTCCATTATGTTGAGTGCTTTAAAATATCATTGGAGAGCCCTCTGTACCATAGCTTTGTAATCTTATCACTGCTCCTTTCTTATTAATGTCTGAAATTCCAAAGTATCTCTCAACATTGCCCCCCCCAACCCTTGGTACATAATCAGTAGAAAATACATTGACATTGTCGCTGCTTGATGCCACAACAACTTGGAATCCCCCAGAAAACATCATGACATGAAAGGCTCAACCATCATTCAGAGAATAATTTAATCTTGAATGGAAAGATATGTATTTTTCTAGTCTATGACTATCCCATATTTTAATTGTACAATCATCTGAGGTTGTTACAAAAAGGTTGTGATCATGTGAACCTGCAATATCATAGACCATTAATTGATGCTCCAGAATATGTGCAGCTAAAATTCGCTAAGCTTTCCATGTGCCATCAGGAACAAATGTCTAAGAATAAGAAGACAACATCACTGCTTCTGGTGATGATGGGAAACTTGCAACTCAATCAATAATATCCCAAAGAGACATGTCTTTAGTCATATCTGTTCATGTGGCTCAAACTCTAATGACCTTAATAAATTGTTTGGGGGTAGGAAATTTGTTATTCAACCTAGAACGAATACCAATTTTGGGTGGGAAAGAACCTTGTCGGCCTCCAATATCTTAGTTCCATACTTCATTCAAAAAGAGTCTTATTGATGGTAACCATTTTTCTCGAGTTTTATATTTCTTTACACTCAAAAGGTATATATATACTAAGACACCTTCATAATATGAAGCATGGTTGGAAGTACTACTTACCCCAAGATGTGGAGGCATCACAATAGTAGAAATTTGAAGCTTCTCAAATTTTTCTAACTCCCGACTATGTTCTCTAGTCTGCATTGTACTGGAAAGATTTTGGAGATATATTTTCATTGCATCTAGAAGTATTGGAGGTGAAAAAAATGGATGTGAGAAAGGAAAGGAAGCAACAACAATTGTATGCATATCAATGTCACCATTTACAAAGAACCCAGTGGCATCTTCAAGCACAAATCCTATTCGATAAGGAAAAGAGGTCACATGCCTCTCATCCTTATTCACATGATCTTCATTTGGATCATCTTCTTGATCTATATCATTCTCGTCCACATCAATATCAACTTCATTTGTATGCTTATCTTGACCTATATCAGCATCATCGGAATCATCCTCTTGATCATTTTCTATAACAACTTCATATTCAACATTATAATCACCTACTACTTCATCTTCTTCACCATCTTGATTGATAGCATTTTCATATACATCATTATCTATTATAGTTTCATTTTAATTATCATCGTTCTCATCAACATCTTCTTTTCTTGCTTCACCTTGTTTCTTTTCTTCATTGTCGCTATTATGTTTACTATTGATTTCCTTTCGACATGCTTTAACTTCTGCAAATGATTTCTGTAAATGCTTAAATGATTCTTGAATTTTATTAAAATGCTCAACACATTCAGGATGTGAACATAATGGCACATTGTGAGGCGAGCAACATTCAAATATACACATGATTATATTGTGCGCGATGGCTCTGATATCATTGAAGCATCAAAACTGATAGTTTGTTGAATTAATGTAAAAATACACAAGAGGTACTTAAAATAATAATTATTATATATATATAATATATATATATATATATATTATATAATATATATATTATATATATAATATATAATATATATATATATTATATATATGATATATATAATATATATAATATAATTGTACAGTGATGAATGTTACAATGAGGACCCGCATATATATATCCTGAGAAGGTGTCCTTCATGACTGGGCATGTCTTTAGACATGCCTTTTCACTTAATTTAATGACAATTTAAACATAATCAATATTACATTTATTTTATTTATTTATTTGTGATGACTATATATATATATATATATATTATATATATATATAATATATATGGTAGGTAAGCACCCATGGGGGATTTGAACCAGTGACCTATCATAAGGAGCGCCTTAACAATGCACCCATTCAATGTCAATCCAAAACCCCATGGGATTTGTTATGAACTATACTCATAACAATGCAAATGTGGTTTTTTGCTATGAGAAAGGCACTGAAACGGGGTCAAGGGATATCACTATGCCACTATAAATGCATTAGAAGAGCATGATGTAGAGAAGTGTGATGTCGAGGACAAATCACAAAAGTATCATTGCATAGAAAAAAATGTGGAGCTTGATGTGGAGAAAAGCCAGTGGAAAGTTCATTGATGTCTTCAAATTAGCGAGCGAAGAAAATGCTCTATGAAGTTAGAAATGTCTGCTAACTTTGTTTGAGGTTTAATATTTATTTTCATTAAATTTATTGATTTTTAATATTGATTTTTATTTTTGGATCAACTTGTTTTGAATTTATTTATTTTGTTAGAATTAATGGAGAAAGTTAAGCTTTTCCTAGATTTGGTTGTTTGTTGTTGTAGGATAGGATTGAGACCCTAGATCCTATTATTAGGGAGTGGTTCAAACCATCCTCTTTATGTTCTAGTTTATATGTAACAAGATTTGTGTGAATGGATGTACAACATTCTGCTAGAGGCAGTCTCCTAGTGTAGTCTCTCACCTAAGAGCTACCCACTTTGATCAATAAAGTTGATTCTTAATTTTTTATCATGGTATTGGAGCTAAGGGAGAATTGAGGGTGAGTGAAGTGCCAAGTAAGGCTGGTGTGAAGGGTGCAATATCCTGTGTCACTGATTGTTGGTATAGTTGTTGCAGGCTGTGTGAGTGTAGGAGAAGGCAACCTCAGGATAGTGTTGTAAATAGAATATTTGCAATCAATTGTGAGTGATCTCCTACGTGATTTTTGTTAGTGCTCGAAGGAGTGTAGTGCGTACAAGTAAATATACCATAGTGATATATGTTGATTTGTGGATCTGTCCAAACCTACAACGCAGTGGAAGCAATTGTGCCTTTTCGTGCATTGCCTCTACTAGTTGAACCTTAATTAGTCGTTGGCTTGCAACGTGGCATTGTTTTTGGTAGTTTATGCATGAACCTATGGCTTGGAGGATTGATTCATTGTGTGAGAGATACGTTGGATATGTTTTGGTGTGGATTAGTGGGCAGGCCGTGGTGCTGGTGGACACGCATGAAGCATGGTGATTGAGATCATCTACGTGTGTGGTCAAGGAACCCACGTGAAGCAAGATCTACTAATTTTTATTGTTTGGTCATTCAAGGAGCCTATGTGTGTGGCTAAGGAGATCTTAGTGTTGCATGCTTTGTTCACTGCGTGGAGGATCAATGTGGATTGTGCTTCCAGACTGTGCAGATTTTTGGAGGTTTGCTTGCTTGAGGTAACTTGGTGATTGAGCTATGTCCTTGTTGGATTGGTTTGAGGTCAATGTGGAAGCTTTCGTTGATCCAGACCTGTTGATCGAAGTGTGCATCAGTGAAGATCACATATGTGTGGCTTGTTCACATATTATAGACAAACCTACGTTGACAAAGGTCATGGTGTTGATCCTCTAGTGTGTGGATCGATCAATATTTGTTGGTGGGTGGATCTTGGAGATCGAAGGATCATACATTGTGGTGATCAATGTAAAAATGTGCTCATGGGAGAAAAACCATTGCTTTATGCAATGGAAGTGTGGTGGTCCTGGAGAGATGTCAAAGGTGGGATCCGACCCATAGAAACTTATGGGTTATTCCGGGTAGATATGTGACAACGTTTTTTTTCTCTACCAAACTAGGATGAGGCAGAGGAGATCGAGGAGTTGAATGAAGGATGACTCATCTTGAAAAGCTTCCTGATTAAATTTTGGCTCTGATTGATGTGTCACTAGTTATGATGATTCACACCATACAAATGCCATATACATTGGGACGTTCTTCCCTTTAACATGCTGACATCCTTGCAGAGACAATTATGTCTTCACAGTAGAAAATGATCGAATTTATTAATTTATTCCCCAACTTTTCAACAAAGGACTCCAAACATTTGGGTGCATCTTATCTGAGTGTAACCTACTCTCTGTGTTTGTTATGGTGTTGATGCTCGCCATTTGATATTGGCAGATCTCGGGGGACGATTTTGATCTTTATCACTGGGGATCAAGTTGTTTGTGCAACAGTGGAAGAATGAAAATCATTTGCTCAAAGATTGTTGAGCAATAAATACCCCACTGTGCGGGATATATAGTGGTATATGGTACTGATGAAATTGCAACATTCATTACATCCCTTCATTAATTCTTACCAGATATAGTAATTGAATTCACTCTTTGATATATTGGTGGAGGTTGAAAGGATTTTGGAGTGTGGAAGTCAATTGTTCGAGCTGTGATGGGTCCTTAATTTTGTTAGCGTAGAATTGTTGTCTTATCATAAATTATTAGTGTAGTGGGAAGTGCACTGTTCCTGATCAAAGTGTTCTTGCACACTCGATGCAGGGGAGAAAAGAGAAGGAGAAATGGGTCAACAAAGGAGACTAAAGAGTCTTGATGAAAACTAAGGAGAAAGCATCAAGGGAGAGATGCAATATCTTGTTTTGCTGAATTTGGTGAAGAGTTTCCTGTCGATGTTGATCGACTTATAGTTGATCAATTCAAGGATCATGATGAAGATCTAGAATTTGATGAAATTGTTAAGAGGTTAATGTCAGATCTACGCTCTTTTTCAGGTACAAATTATGAAAGTTGGGCTACTAAAATGAAAACAACATTATGGAATGTAAATCTATTGAATTATGTTGAAGATGGTATCAATTTAAACTATGATAGTGGAGATGCATCAACATTACGCCTTATAACATCTGCATTAGATGAAAACATTATGTTCATCATACTACATGAATATGATAAGATTCAAAATGCAAAAGTTTTGTGGAATATTTTAGAAATGAAGTAAAGTTTGAATGAGGGAAAAGATGATGAAGGTATTACTCTTGAAAATAATGATTGTGTTTTCAATCCCATAACTGATTGTGAAAGTGAACATGTCAACAGTGAAGATGCAATGATGGGTGATGAATGTGTGCTTGTAATTGACATTAAAATAGTTGATGATGAAGAAACAACCATTATTGTAGAATCTGAATTTTTTATGAAGAAATCTTGCTTGATGCAGAGACCTATGAAGTCAAATTTGATGAGATCTTTGTATCTCATGATGAGTGGCTCAATCTGATCCATGAAAAGCATCTTATTGATGAGTTGTTGTTTGGTAAGAAGAAAATCCTATCTCCATATACAAATCAAATGCAGGAAAACATGTTTGCAGCAACATAATTGAGTAAAGAGGTTGAAGGCATGAATCAACAAACTATATCAGCAGAGAGAGATGGAGAATTGAAATATCTCTTGAAGGAGAAGGAAGACAAGAGACAATATGAATATAATTGTCCTTAAGTGTGCAGATATTGGCATTCAAGAAGAAACAATTGAAAAGCCCCAAGAACCTACAACATTGAATGTTAACCTACAATCGAGATCAAGAAAGAGGAGGATAAGAGTTCAAGCATTCTGCCTTTGGGGTAGAAAACGTAAAAAGGGAGGAGAATCTCCATCACTACCTTATGGAAAGAAAAGTGAAGATGAAACTTCGCCGACGAATGAACAAGCATGGACTCTTAAGCAAGTAGAGAAAAATGAAAGCTCAGTTACCAAGTTTTTTATGTACTATTGTAGCCTAGCTGAGACTAGACCAGTAGGCATATGCTATTTTTCCAAGCACCCTTTCTCCATTAAGGGGGAGTGCTAGAATTAATGGAGAAAATTAGCATTTTCCTAGATTTAGTTGTTTTTTGTTGTAGGATAGGATTGAGACCCTCTAATTAGGTCTAAGATCCAATTATTTAGTGAGTGGTTCAAACCACCACGTTTATGTGCTAGTTTATATGTAACATTATTTTGTGTGAATGGATGTAGAGCATTCTACCAAAGAAAGTCTCCAGGTGCAGCCTCTAACTTGACAGCTACCCACTTTGATCAATAAAGTTGATTCTTAATTTTTTATCATATTTTCATTAAATTTATTGATTTTTAATATTTCTTTTTATTTTTGGATCAACCTGTTTTGAATCCCTATTAAGGTTAATTATTATTTTCGTGAAGATGATGAATATCAGTAAGGGTTCAAAAAGCGTTGATCAATTGTTGATCCAAAAACTGATGTGATCTATCGAGAAGAACTTTTCTTCAGAATCATGAATCACAAAAACTTCCACTCTAAAATTTCTTTCTATATTGAAAGAAAAAATTCAAATAGATATTCTTTTATCAAGATTATAAAATTTAATAAACCATACACATATTTAATCTAACCATTAATTTCTATCTCCAGGTATTTACTATATAATTCAAAGTTAAAATAAAAAATAAACCTGATATCAATGGATTTCACTAATTTATATTTAGTCAATAACAAATAAAATATATGAAAATAATACTGATAGTTTTATATATGAATCACACCCATATTTCTTGTCTCCAATGATAATTTTATCATTAAATTTTAATGGTTAACATTTTGATATCTGGAGACACCATATAGATGGTAAATAAGTGATATCACTTTCTTTTATTTTAAGAATATACTAGTTTAGATTCATAACTTCGTGCCTACCAAGCTAGAGGAATCAATTATCTTGAAATTCAAACTTTGTTCAGTGAAAAAAGATATCTACAATTGCACGCAAAATTCACCTCATCCCAAAGGAGTTTATAGCCTCAGATTATTCAAATAACTTGAAATGAAAACTTCTTTCAGTGCAAAATGCTATCTTCAATTGCACGCAAGAGTTGCCTTATCCCAAAGGAGTTTATGGAAATTTTTTGAGCAAATCTAAGAAACTTTTGGTTTATCTATCTAAAAGGGATAAACTTCGTTATGATTATATGGATTTAAGATCGATTTACTTTGGTTATAAAGAAGAATAATGTTTCTATTTTTAACATTGTTTCATCCAAAGAGGTATTCCAAAACTACGTATGAAACTATGTTTAATTTTTTCCATTGTATGGAGTTAAGACATGTCCCCTTTAAAACAAGACAAAATATTTCTAAATGAAATTAATATCCATATTTAGTTAGTTTTAATTAAAAACATAAAATAACAATACTCTCAAAGTCACTATGGTAACTCGATTTCCATTTGTTGTTGATATTATAATCTAATGTGGTAAACATATTTCACTCATTGTCACCATACTACACACATATAGTTTCATATATATATTATATTATATATATATATATATATATATATATATATGGAAACAAATAAAATGTTAAAATAATAAATTTTAATGTGTTATATAACAAAATATTCAATATCCAAAGGAAAAAAAAACAAAAAAAAACTGAATTTTAAAAAATATAATGAGCCTGGATCCATTTTAACTCCAATCTACCAAAAGTTGAGAGGATCAAATCTATTTTCGCTCTAATAGAGGTTTTCATTTCAAGGGATTTGATCCCTCTCAAAGATTTGTAGATTCAGAGTATGATGGATCTATGTTGGTATTTTACCAGTAATTGTGTCGAGAGAGATTTTCCAGTAAAATATAAAAGAGGTTTTGTAATGTCATATTATGTTATGTAAACATTTCCACTCAATTATATTACATAAAAATAAAAATAAAGATAAAAGATATTAATATTTAAACCAACATAGATTTATTTTAACTCTAATGTATCAAGCATGCAAACTTTTACTAAAGTTTTGCACTTCAAAAATAAGTTTAGACTTTCCTCACTCTTCATAGATTTAGAGCTAAAAATGGATTTTCGACTACTATAATATACCTTTAATGTTGTTATTTTATCTAATAATATATATATATATATATATATATATATATATATATACCTTTAATGATGTTATTTATATATTTGTAAAAAAAATTGATTAATAAAAAATTTATTAAATAACAATGATATATTTTAAAAAAATTATTAGATAGATTTCTGAGAGAGTTACATAGAATAGATAATGATAGGATGTACTAATAAGGAAGATGTAAAGGCCATTGATTTGAAACTCCATGTGTATATATCTAGCCATGTTAAGTGTTATTATGGCTCTAGATGGAATGTGATTCTTGGGTGATTTTGATGAATTAGATACTCATCGTCTCTCAAGCCAAAATATTAAATATTAATTCATCTCAAAGCTCACACTATTTAGGAAAAAAATAAAAATATTAATTAGATTAGATTTCAAATATTTCTTCCTAGTTTATCGAAGTTTTAAATTTGTCCTCAGCAAAAGAAAGAAACTGACACATACAATTGTAATAAAAATTGATGTCGACCATCTAGATAACTTAAATTTCCAAATACAAATTATTTATCCGAAGCGTATTACTGTCACTTAATGATAATAAATAACTTTAAGATTAAAGCATTAAAAAATAATTTATATAAGTTAGATTAAATAAATTTAGATAATTTTAATGTTTTAATTTTTAATTTAAATTATGAGTTGCTATCGAATGAAGTTGAAATCATTTCAATATATATTTAAAGGGAAATTGGACTGAAATAAGATTTGTTTTCCCGAAATAGCTAAGTTTGAAAAATTAAAGTAATATGTGAAAAAGTTGACTATATGATTATACAAAATTCATACCAACATATATCACTCTTTTAAAAGTAATATGAGAAATAAAAAATTGAGACTCCTAATTGTTTAGAAAGTAGGAGCCGCTTAAATATGTTATTTATAATTTAGCTATATGTAAAATAATGTTGAAATTTGGTACCGGAGGATAGGTGGTTCCCTAAGGCTTTGATCTTTGGCCTAGGGAAAAGTGTCCAAAAGAATTTAATTTTTCTCCTAAAGTAACTTTATAATTTTTAAGAAGTTAAATATAATTTAAAAGTGACTTTAAGTGATAAAGTTACTAAAGTTTAATTTTAAAGTGACTTTAATAAAGTTAATGTAAAATTAGAAAGGAAAAATGACTTTGGAAATAAATGACTAAGTGGGTCTTTATTAAAGTGGGGTGAGTTAAAAAATAAAAAGTGAGATTAAAATGAGCATTTAATCTCAGCCCTAGATCTTAATCTATTTCAGCCATTGGATTTAGAGGTTACCCAAAAGTCGCTTAGGATTAGATTAAAGGAGGAAAAGGAGGCAAAAGTTCATTCATTCTTTCATGAGAACATTGAGAGAAGGAGAGCAAGAGAGCAAGGGAGATTTCTGGACAAGGAGGAGAAGGAGACAACAACTTGGCACACATTCCAAGGCAGCAGTTGAACAGATTTGTACAGTTGATTCAGCACACAGGGAAAGGCTAATTTTGGCACGATTTTCTAGAAATCCATACAGCTGGTTTGCACAGAAATCGAGGAGTGGTTTGTACAGAAATCGAGGAGCAGTTTGCTATTTTTTTTGCATGAAAATCGAGGTCCGTACAATGCATTTATTGCAGTTTGTACAACACATTTAATGCAGGACGTACAACAACATTTAAGGTTGAAAGTGGGTACGAAAATCGAGGAGGTCGTACAACATTTATTATTGTCCTGTTTGCTGTAATTTCCAGTTTGGTGTGAGGCACGGGAACAGAGATAAGTTGTAAATTTGTTTGCTGATTTTTGCTGAATATTTCTCACTGTAAAAAAAGACATTTTTCAGAAATAAAGAAGAGCTCTCAAACTGGTTTTCCCCAAGAGTTGTAAGGGGGTCTTCCAGGGTCACATTGACCAAAAATCACTATGTATAAATGTGTTAAATGACTGTTTGTACCTGCTAATTTTTATTTTTGCATTTTCCAGGATTCTGTAAGATTTCCAGAATTTGTGTTTTCAGCAAAAAAATTATTTTTCAGTTGTTGAATGTATGGATATCGGAAAGGGCATTTAATTATATGGGAGAAATAAGGTGAAACTGAAAACCGGGGTGGGAAATGAGAAATTTCTACATGGTATCAGAGCTTGAGTGCTAAAGTGCAGTTTAGGACAGGAAGGAGGAAAATTACAGCTTGCTGATTTTTCACTTAGAAAATTCTAGCAAGCTGTTTTTTCACAAACAACAGTTTTATCTTTACTACAGGAGTGCTATTTTTCAGTTTTAGGACAACAGAATTTCATTGGGATTGAGTGTGGAGGATAGGCTGGATGGGCATACGAATTACAGCGTTTGGAAGGAGAGAATGCAGAGTACCTTTGAGGAGGCAGAAGTCTGGGATATCATGGTGCATACCAGACAGAACCCTGTTTTTGTGCCTACTGATGCTACTCAGTTGGCTGAGTATAATAAAAAGAACAACAAGGGTAAGAGGCTAATTCTAGACGGAGTCAAAGACCATTGCATTCCTCATGTGAGAGGAAAGAGCAATGCCCATGAAATGTGGACAACATTGTCCAATCTCTACCAGAGTACTAATGAGAACCGGAAAATGGTCCTGAAGGAGAAGCTGAAGAACATTAAGATGGGTAATGATAGTGCAGCTGGATATCTCACAAAGATTACTAATGTCAAAGATGAGTTGACAGCAATTGGAGAGGCCATTCCACCCATTGAGTTGGTACGGATTACAGTGAATGGCCTCCCCCATTCGTTGATGAACTTTGTTGATGGGATTTGTGCACGTGAGACCCTTCCCACATGGGATAGGTTTTGGGATGATTGCATTCAGACAGAGATCAGGAAAGGTTAGCTTGGGAGAGCCAAGCTAGTTGAGGAGGATGAGGATGTAGCACTATCAGCAGGAGGCAAGAAAGGCAAAGGGAAGAAGCAGGCTTCCATAAGCAATGGTGGGGGCAAAGGCAAAGGTAAAGGTAAACAGGGTAACACACAGAAGGATTATTCCAAGGTGAAGTGTTGGAATTGTCAAAATATGGGACACTATGCAGTTGTGTGTCCGTAGAAGAAGAATAAGAAGGGGAAGAACCAGAGCGTGGCAGCTTCAGCAGAAGTTGAGGACTTTGTAGTTCGTTTTGACCGAGAGTTTGGGTTCACTGTGTATGAGTCCTCTAGTGCAGGATCACCTGCCACACAGGTTCAGAGGGAGCATGCTTTTCCCTCGATTAGCAGAGCATCTTCAAGTATCTGGTATATGGACAGTGGGGCTTCATGTCACATGATAGGAGTCCGTGAGTACTTCTTTGAGCTTTCATAGAGTGGCACCGATATAGAGGTAGTACTCGGTGATGACAGAGTTGTTAGAGCAATCGGGGTGGGGACACTGACATTTCAGAGGGAGTCCAAACCTCCCTTGAAGGTGACAGATGTTATTTATGTGCCAGGGATGAGGAAGAACCACATATCCATCTTAGCTTTAGAGGACAGAGGGTATGGGGTACTCTTCAGGGGAGGACAGGTGTTGATGTATCCTAGGGGCACTCCAGCTGATTCAGTTGGAGTGATAGGTGTCGCCATGCAAAGGTGTACAAGTTTGCATTCCAGTCCCTTGTGGCATTGAGTAGTAGTACCTAGAACAGAGCTAGCAGTTCTGAGCTATGTGAGATTTGGCACCGCAGGATGGGACATATGTATCATGGAGCCTTGAGGACTTTGTGGGAGATCACTACAGGTGGGCCAGATTTCAGTACTGATCACTTTGATACTTGCAGAGGATGAGCGATGGGCAAGTTTTCCAAATCCCTTTTTCCCAGTAGTGGCAGCAAAGTGACTGGGATACTTGATTTGATTCATTCTGATGTGAGTGGTCGGATGTCTCATGTTTCCTTGAGTGGATATGAGTACTATGTTTTATTCATTGATGATCACTCCAGGAGGACCTCGATTTATTTCTTGAAGACCAAGAGTGAGGTCTTCAAGCGGTTTCAGGAGTTTAG
The DNA here is from genome assembly GCA_000404065.3 of Pinus taeda. NCBI lineage: Eukaryota > Viridiplantae > Streptophyta > Pinopsida > Pinales > Pinaceae > Pinus > Pinus taeda. The sequence continues at coordinate 15,423 of APFE030077201.1, forward strand.
AGCTCTTGTGGAGACACAGACAGGTCAGAAGATCAAGTCCTTGAGGTCGGACAATGGGGGAGACTACACCCTTGGAGAGTTTGTTGATTATTGTGTGGAGGCAGACATTAGGAGGGAGTTCACTGTTCCTTACAACCCCCAGTAGAACGGGGTTGCGGAGAGGAAGAACAGATCCATCGTAGGGGCTGCCAAAAGCCATGTCACATGATCAGGGGTTGCCATTGTTCTTGTGGGTAGAGGCCTACAACATAGTTGTTTACTTGCAGAACAGGAGTCCGCATCGTACCTTGGGGCACATGACTCCGGAGGAGGCTTTCTCTAGGAAGAATCCTGATATTGGTCATCTTCGTATCTTTGGATGCATTACATACTCCTACATACCCAAGGAGAAGAGGACCAAACTAGAGCCCACCACAGAGAAGGGTATCTTTGTGGGCTATAGTGAGACCTCAAAGGCCTTTCGGATTTACATTCCTGCACAGAGGAGAGTTGTTGTTAGGCAGGATGTGAAGTTCGAGGAGGACGGGGCCTTTAGGAGGTCACGGGAGTTAGAGTATCTAGATCATCCAGACCCTCAGCAGCAGTTGAGTCAGTCACAGAGATCCAGTGGGCAGGAATCAAGAGGATCAGGAGGTACATATATGAGGATGTCAGGTCTGTCAGTGAGCAGTGACTCACCGAGCCAAAGGGGTGGTGCTCCAAGTAGTTCACAGAGCAGTTCACTGGGTAGTCCGCTAATGGAGAGTTCACATGGTACCTCAACTTCTACAAGTTTAGGTGCAGGCAGGAGGACAATAGACTGGCAATCAGGAGTTTAGGCTACTGATGGTGATGAGGAGGAGGAGTTTCATTCTCCCATGGGAGAAGCATGCTCAAGGAAGAGGAAGCCCAAGTGGCTTCAGGACAACTTGAGAGATGCCACATTTGTTGGTGAGCCGAAGAGGTCGGTTAGAGAGAGTAGACTACCTGAGAGGTTTTGTAGCTATATGGGAAAGGCTACCAGCATCCTTGACTCTGAGCCTTCTAGCTATGAGGAGGTAGCTAGCCAGCAGGTCTGGAGAGAGGCCATGCAGGAGGAGCATTCTTTTATCATGAAAAATGATGTTTGGGAGTTGGTGCCGAGGCCTAAGGGAAAACCTGTGGTTACTTCCAGATGGCTTTACAAGGTAAAGCATGTTGCATATGGCAGCATTGAGAAATTCAAAGCAAGGTTTGTGGCTAGAGGGTTCTCCCAGGTAGAGGGAGTTGATTATGAGGATACCTTCACTCCCGTGGCTCCATATACTTCGATCCGCTCCATTATATTGACAATAGCAGAGATGGGTTGCAAGATCCACCAGATGGATGTGAAGACTGCATTTCTCAATGGCTTCATATAGGAGGAGGTGTACATTGAGCAGCCACAGGGCTTTGAGGTGCATGGGAAGGAGTCCCATGTGTGCAGACTGAAGAAGGCTCTTTATGGCCTGAAGCAAGCTCCCAGAGCTTGGTACTCTAGGATAGATACATACTTGCAGGGGATGGGTTTCACAAAGAGTGAGGCAGATCTGAACCTTTACTATATTGTGATAGGTGAGGAGCCTCTCATTTTGGTGCTATATGTGGATGAATTGATCATTACAGGTGCAGAGAGACTCATAGAGCACTGCAAGAGAGATCTTGCAGTAGAGTTTGAGATGAAGGACATCAACTTGATGCATTACTTTTTGGGTTTGGAGGTGTGGCAAAAGGAGGGACATTTATTCCTAGGGCAGGGGAAGTATATTGTGGAAATCCTTGGCAGATTCCACATGGAGGATTGTAAACCCATGTCGACACCGATGATCAACAACTGGAAGAAGCTTCATGCTTCAGATTCTGAGTTGGTGGATCCCACATTGTACAAGTGGCTGATTGGTTCCTTGATGTATTTGGTCAACACTAGACCAGATATTTGTTTTGCAGTTAACATGATGAGTCAATTTATGTGTGAGCCTAGGAAGGTTCACTAGGTGGCTGCAAAACACATTTTGCAGTACTTGCAGGGGATAGTGGATTATGGTCTGTACTACAGGTAGGGGGATGGAGTGAGGTTGGCAGGTTATACTGATTCTGATTGGGCAAGTTGTGCTTCTGATAGGAAGAGCACTTTAGGGTGCTGTTTTGGGTTGGGTTCAGCAGTAGTGTCATGGTTCAGCCGGAAGCAGCAGTCAGTAGCATTGAGTTCAGCGGAAGCAGAGTATATGGTAGCCAGTCTAGCTAGTTGTGAGGCCATCTAGCTTCAAAAGATGTTGTTTGGCTTACTTGGTCAGTCGTTGAGACCTTCAGTGATTTACTGTGATAATCAGAGTTGCATTAAACTCACGAAGAATCCAGTATTTCATGACATGTCAAAGCATATCGGGATCAAATATCATTTCATCAGAGACTGTGTTCAAAAGGGAGCTGTGAAGCTTGAGTATATTCCCACTGATGAGCAGGTTGCATATATTCTTACCAAAGCCTTACCATGGGGCAAGCATGTCTACTTCAAAGACAAGATGGGTGTGGTGAGGAACACCTTCCTTGGTAAGAGGGAGTGTTGAAATTTGGTACCGGAGGACAGGTGGTGCCCTAAGGCTTTGATCTTTGGCATAGGGAAAAGTTTCCAAAAGAATTTAATTTTTCTCCTAAAGTGACTTAATAATTTTTATAAAGTTAAATCTAATTTAAAAGTGACTTTAAGTGATAAAGTTACTAAAGTCTAATTTTGAAGTGACTTTAATAAAGTCAGTGTAAAATTAGAAAGGAAAAGTGACTTTGGAAATAAATGACTAAGTAGGTCTTTATTAAAGTGGGGTGAATTAAAAAATAGAAAGCGAGATTTAAATGAGCATTTAATCTCAGCCTTGATCTCAATCTATTTTAGCCATTGGATTTAGGGATCACCCAAAAGTCGCTTAGGGTTAGATTAAAGGAGGAAAAGGAGGAAAAGGAGGAAAAGGTCATTAATTCTTTCATGAGCAGATTGAGAGAAAGAGAGCAAGAGAGCAAGGGAGATTTCTGGACACAGAGGAGGAGGCAGCAACTTGGCACACATTCTAAGGCAGCGCTTTAGCAAATCCATACAGCTGAGTTAGCACACATCAAAAGGCAGTATTTGGGCACGGTTTTCAAGGAGGTCGTACAACAGATTTTGAGGAGGCCGCACAACAGATTTTGAAGAGGCTTTACAACAATTTTCAAGGAGGTCGTACAAGATTTTATTTTATTATTATTTATTTATTTATTTATTTTTTTTAGACCATACAACAAATTTGGAGGAGGTCGTACAACAGTTTTCAAGTAGGCCGTAGAACTGTTTTGTGGAGGTCGTACAACAGATTTGGAGGAGGCCATATAGCAGTATTTTTGTTCTGTTTTGCTGGTTGCAAGTTTTCCAATTGGCTGTGAGGCACGGAAAACGAGATAAGTTGTAAAAGTTTGCTTGTTGTTTTTTTGCTGAATATTTCTCACTATAAAAGGCATTTTCAGAAATAAGAAGGAGCTCTCGAACTTGTTTTCCCCAAGAGTTGTAGGGGGTTTTTCCAGGGTCACCTTGACCAACAATCATTGTGTTTAAATGTGTTAAATGGCTATTTGTACCTGTTGATTTTTTATTTCTGCATTTTGCAGCATTCTGTAAAATTTCCAGAATTTGTGTGTTCAGCAATATTTATTTTTTCAGTTGTTGAATGTATGGATATGGGAAAAGGGTATTTAACTATATTGGAGAAATAAGGAGAAACTGAAAATCGGGGTGGGAAATGAGAAATTTTTACATTTTCATGCGATTTTCAAGATGATTCTATAGTTGCTCATGCATCTTCACATTTTTCGAGGAAGTTGTTGATTTTATTGTAGCTTCAGTCGAAATTCAAGCTGACCCAAAAGAGGGAATTTAATTTTATTCTAAATTACTCGAGTCGGCTCCTAAAGAAAAAGAAATTTAAATTTTGAATTTTGCCTCTAAGAAGGCAAGTTGACCCAACCCTTTGACACACCTTTTGGGGCACCTTAGAACCATATGAATATGGCATTAGCCATTGTGATTTTGGATATAATATTCTTGGATAATTAGTAAGGAAAGGGAGTCCCAAATCTCCATCAAGGATGAATTGAAGCAAGAGAGAGATCCATGTTATTGATCTGTCTAAGGAAGAAGAAAAAAGGTCAAAGTTCTGGTTTTGTTTTGTATGAAGAAAGATGGTTGGTCAAGCCCTACAAATTTGTTCGTGGGTGAAGGGTTAATTAAGACCTAGGGATTTCCAAGTTGTTTATGAAACTCAAATCTACTCTTGAAGAATTATCAATTTGTCATAAGAAAAAAATGTTGGTTTTTTTCCCTAGTTATGGTTTTCTTAGGGCAAAATTTTGTGTTTCTTGTGTTTGGTTGTCTATTCATGATCCTATTGTCATTATTATTTTAATTTTGAGGTTTTCCATGTCTAATTGCATGATTATGAATGCAACATAAGATTATTTGACTAAAGAATCATGTTATGAAAATAGTTCATATAAAATAATAAATATAAATATAAATAATTAATTAACTACTAGTTAGTTAGTTAGTAATGAAGAGACATGACCATTCATGAAAATGCACCTGCCTAAGGTATATAAGAAGGCCCTCATTTTCATTTGTAATCATCTCATATCTTACATCAATTTAATATATAATTACATGTTTTACAATGGACATTTATGTCTTTGAAGTATTTTAAAGATTTCTGCTACGTATACGAAACTTGTTCGTTACATTAGTATCAAAGCCACGTTGGTTGATCACCAACCTTTGGCCATCAACCTCCCGTAAACGTTGTTGTTGTGTAATTGAAACGTTTCGATCAAAGTTTAGAAATTCTCCATATCACCATTTAGGCCTTTGGCCGAAAAAAGAAAGAAAGAAAAAAGGCCTTTGCCAATTGACATTTCAATGATTATAGTAAAAACAAAGTTATAGTCAGATATAAATTTTGAAAGAGAACATTCATATATATAAAAAGGTTCTACAATATTGATAAAAAGAGCATGATAAAGTGAAAATGGAATCTTTCCAAATATCTTTAAAACTATATGTAGGAGAAGGAATAGTAGATAAGATTATCTTGATTATTCATTAAGTGGTTTACAATCTCGTTGTTTTAGCAACCCATGGTAATTGCCCATGGTATTTTCAAGGTAAAAGAAGAACAAAAAGAATACACAATCTTCTTCTTCTTCTTCTTCTTCTTCTTCTTTTTTTTTTTTTTTTTCCTGTGTAAATACTGAACTAATATATTAAAAAGAGAGAAAAGGTATTTACAAAGAGGCATTGCCTCTGAGAGAGTCATGAAGCTCTCTCTTTCAAGAGACCATTGCAAAACTAAGCTAGTTTACTGCTCTTACAGCCTGAATCAATTTGTAAATCAGAGCAGGAAAGCAAAAATTGACAACCAGAAAGCATTGACTTGACATAATAACATTGGACAAAAAACCCACAGCCTTCGAGAACTGGCCTTGCTAGCCTACGGTGGGTCGTCGAGCTAAGATTTTTGACATTAAACAGACATACGAACTCAGAACATGTAAACTGAAAACAGACATAAAGACTCAAAAAACCAGAGGCCTGCCTGGTATTGTCCTCCGCCGTGTGGTCTTTAATCTGGTGCATCACCTCCAGTGCCTTCCTCCTCATCCGATTCGGGTACCCAATCGATCATGAGACCATCTTGCACATCGGTGATCTTCATTCCTGGGGGGAGCTTGGGAATCAACCTATTGCGATGGAAATGGTCCGGCCACTTCTTCATTTGGCTTGTCTGGGCTTCACCTTGCTGCATTTCAGCCTTACCTTTATCTTTCTCCTCCATACCTGGCTGCTGATGGCTAATTCGATGATCCTCCACTTGTCCTTGGGCCTTCGTCGCACTGGGGGATTGAAGCAGGTCCGTGGATGCTGACTGTTCGCTGGAGGTGTCGTCCTCCCTCATCGTGTCTTCCAAAGGGGTCGGAGAGCGCTCCCCCTCTGAATTCTCTGAATTCTCAGGACTAATGTGATTTTCCTCTTCCTCGGAGAAGATCACTGTAACAAGTGCCGTGACTGTGGGTTTGTCGAGCCTGCTTTTAAAGCGGAACTTCGCAGTTTGGACAGAGTTATCCAGAGAATTATCCGAGTCCTCCGAGGCATGAGGATCGGGGTATGCCGTTGATAGCGGCACAATTCTTTGTGGAGACGACCTACCCCTGCCTCCCGTGCCACCCCTGTTCCCAGTATGACGACCTCTGCGCGGAGTGGCTCTGAAACGGGGCGGCATTTTCCAAATATGCTGCAAGCCAGTTGCTCTTCCCCCCCACAGATGAAGACCCGAATGCGAAGAATTTCCCAAATTCTCAATGGTGAGAATGCTGCCACCAATTCTGAATCGCCACCCCACCCTATTACGCTCCAGTTCCTGCAGAAAGACCTTAATTCTGCCCCTTAGACAACCCCAATTCTCTGTATCTATCACCGCTGTCGAGGGGAATTGCCCACTTGACGTTAACCCCCAGCTGGTGCGCTCAGGAGTCTGCACTGTAAGTGTCTTCACCCTTTGTGACAGGGCAAACCTCCCTAAAATACCGCCTTCGTCATTCTCAGGCCCAATTCCCTCGTATTCTGCTGCACCATCCGGCAAAATGAGCACCAACGCTCTGTCTAAGCTCTTCCTGCGGTTCTCCATGCTTCCTTGGTTAATGTGGCTACCTCCCGCGCCCTGTGTACCCGCTACTTGTAGGCGTATTGAATAGCATTCAATACCCATCGCATCCGCCTTTGAAACCATATCAAGTTGCCTTCTGGCCACCTGCCTGCATGTGCTTGCGCGTGTCTGCATAGCATGCGCCTTAATTAACAGGCTAAACACCCGCATCCGGGTTACACAATCTCTTTATGTGAATGGTAAGGTTTAATTTTTACGTGAAGAAAATTAATCGAGTCAAAGACACATAAGTGGACATATATTTTATATTATACTCCAAAGAGGTGAATAGCCACGTTTCATTAGGGTTGTAACTAAAAAAAAAATCAATTATATAATATATATATATATATATATATATATATATATATATATATATATATATATATATATATTATATATATATATATATAAAGTTACAAAAAATAAATAAATAATAAAAAAATAAAATAAAAATAAAAAAAAGAGAGAATTTAAGAAAAAACAATTCTTGAGAATATAAAATAATAATAAAATAATTACCAAGGAAGGTTATTAAAGTCAAGAAAAAATGGAGTCTAATTCGAAAATAAAGAAGGAAGTAGTCAAGACGAGTCCCACACAACAATCACTATTTTGGTTTAAATGTCCATTTTGTTTAAAATAAATTGGATATACTTATATTAAAAAAAATGCAATTTAAGATGTCCAAGGTGTGGAAGGTTATTTAGTACCAAAGAGAATAACGCTAATGAGCATATACAAATAAAACAATTAAAGCAAGAAATCACAAAACTTCAACAAAAGAACGAAGCATCAAAGAAAAAATATAAAACTATAAAATATTGGTTTCATGAAAAATCAATAGAAAGTAATGAGGAGATTTTGCACTTAGAGACCATAATGAAAGATTATTTGAACAGGTCAAAAAGTCCAAGATTAAGAAGCAAAAATTAAAGCAAGAGAACAAAAGTTCTAAGGAGAAATTCAACAAGAATCTATCGAAGAAGGAAGAAAGAAATTTGCTTTTAAAAACTTTGAATCAAAGGTTATTAGAGCAAATAAAAAATAAATAAAATGATACCAAGGACAAAGTCGACAATTCAAAAAATGACGAACTTTAACGTATAAGGAATCATAACCAAGCACGCAAGTTGAAAAGCTTAAAAGTGATAAGAAGTCACTAAATGACAAGTTAGAACAAATTCAAAGATAAAGAAACCCTTATCAACATCTGAATCACAAGAGAAGAATTTAAGGTCAATCTATGCACCAAACATAGTTACTGATGAAATGAGAACAATTACCTCAAAACGGGTACTCGAGCCTTCAAAAAAAAAAAAAAACAAAAACATGATAAAATCCCAAAAATGAAAATTGTTTATGCCAGGACAATGTTTTTTTTTAGGGTAAATTTTTCAACATTTTTTTTAAATGGAAGTAAAAACCATTTTTTTTTTTTTAATGGATGAAAAAAACACCCTAAAAATTTGTTTATTCTAGAATAATAATAAAAAAATCGGGTTACAATTTTGACATTTTTTAGCAATGGAGTTAAAGAGAAAATATCTGGACTTCAAAAAACTGTAAAATTCCAACAATTCTCAGACATGATGTTAAAGATAAAATATCATGTCTCGAATCTTGATAATTCCAACTATTTCCATCCATGTTATTAAGGATAAAATATCTTGACTCTAAAAAAACCTTGAAATTGTAATTGTTTCTATATTCAAACTTCTGTGATCCATAATGAATTAAACAAAGTCTTTCGGTAGAAATCACATGAGAGAATTTTTTGGCCGACGCGCTTTGAACCAACAAGTGTGGTTTATCCTCAGGATCAGATGATAAACCACACTTGTTGGTTCGAAACGTGTCGGCCAAGAAATTCTCTCATGTGATTTCTACCGAAAGACTTTGTTTAATTGTAATTGTTTTCGACCATAGCATTAAAGATAAAATATCATGACTTAAAAAAAACATTAAAATCTTGACAATTTTTCAACCATGCAATTAGAACTAAAGATTATGACTACAAAAAAATCTCAAGTTTTCAAAATATTTCAAGCACAACATTATGAAAATTTTTTATGACAAAAAACTTTAAAAATGAGCACCCAAGAGCAATTTATTTTTAAATGCTAAATATATAGTGATTTTAAAATCTTAGCTTAAGACAACTCAATAACTATCAAATTACCCATAATGGGATCAGGTTGTTAGACAAACATCGACACAAACCTTGTA
>APFE030077201.1:24944-44220 GCA_000404065.3 Pinus taeda
AGAGTGTTTTTGGTTTTGTTTGTTTGTTTTTACCAACATGAAAATCACAAACATTTAAAAAAAAATCCACATTTAATACATTAGAAAATTTAAAGTGTAAAAAATAAGCACTCTAAACAAAAAGAGTTGACGCTGCATCAACCCTTTTCAAAATCAAAATGAAAATCACTAACATTTAAAAAAGGTGTTCATAATTGCTACATAAAAAATTTAAAGTGTCAAAAATAAACTCTTTAAAAAAATGTGTTGATGTTGCATCAACACTTTTCAGAATCAAGATGAAAATCACTAACGTTTTAAAAAAATGTTCATAATTGATACATAAGAAAATTTAAAGTGCTAAAATATGTTTAAAAAAGGTGTATTCTGGCATCACCACTTTTAACAATTGGGTGATTTTTTGCTACCTCAAAAAAATGGGTACTAGTTCATTTTCTCGTTTAATTGGTAACTATGTTACCAATATCACTCAAAATGAAAACAACAAATTTATGTTCTCAAGAATACTGAAGTTTGCATAATCCAACCCAATGATAACAATTAAGTGCAAATTTCTAGTGATTGGAAGATTTCACAGAGAATTAATCTAGGATGGTCACATCCATTTTCGATTTGACAATTTTATTTATCACTCCAAGGATCATGTCGTCTTGTAACAATGAATATGAAAGTTCCGTGTCGAGTAGAAAAAGAAATCCAACCTTTCATCAGAAAGCTTTGAGGACAAAGCTTATTGAAGAGAGGGGCAATGTTATGAATATAATTCATATAAAAATAATAAATATAAATATAATAATAATAAATAAAATAATAGTTAGTTAGCTAGTAATGAAGAGGAATGCCTTAGAGACATGACCATTCATGAAAGGGCACATGTCTGGGGTATATAAGCAAGCCCTCATTCTCATTTGTAATTGTTAAACACATACATGGCTGAGACAACATGAAAGATAAACATTAGATTATTTTTCTTATTCACAATGATACATATTTATAATACATAGGAATGACCTTTGGTTTCATATTCCAAGTGGTCCCTTGGACTCTCTTTGGCTGTTCAGCTTCCACACCAACCCTTAGAGGATTAAGTGTCCAACATTTCCCCACTTAATTTGAGGGATTATGTATGAGTCTAAGAAGAGAGTTGTAATACAAAACGTGCAAAAATACATGGAAGCACTAGGCTCAATGTGCTCTCTGAAATGTTGGTATCAAGGGAGGTGGTTTAAGGATGACCACCAACACCTAAATGCTTAGTGCAGTTCCTAGAACTCTTCCAGGTCTGGCAAGAAGCTGAGGTCTTCTACTAGAGGAAGTGCTCCTAATGTTTTGAAGAGGGAAACCTTCAACCATGAAAGGGAGTTCTCACCCCACATAAAAGGGAGAACCTCAACCTGAAAAAGGAGGTCTCAACCTGTGATGGTTTAAGGATTACCACCAACTCTAGAATGCTTAATGCAGCTCCTGGAACTCTTCCAAAACTAGCAAGAAGCCGAAGTATTCTGCTAGAGGAAGTGCCGCCAATTCTTTGAAGAGGCATCACCAACTGAAGGCATGCTCAAGGGCATGTTTGTCTCTAGCTACACCTTTGAATCTAGTATGGAAGGTTGTGGCTCAGGTTCGCTTGATGTGGCTTTGAAGCTTGTAGATGACCATCATTCCCCCCCCTTGTAAGATACAAGGTGAGATGATGGACAAAAATCAACTGCAAGACTGTTCAATATTCGAGAACAAATCCCGTTGTATGAGCGAAATAATTTATTGGCTCGCGAAGCCCATTGCCAAGAAGAGATCCATCCAAGATGAATCTTTGTTCTTGTAGGAGGTTTGTTTATGAAGCATCTATTTGAAGAATGACTGGTTTTATGACAGTGCTTGCATGGATGAAAATCAAAACAATGATCTTTCACATGGCCAACTTGGTCACAATGTTGGTATTTAACATTCTATTGTTGTTGCTGTGGAAAAGTAACAGAATTTGAAACAGATGAAGGTGAACTGTCACGAAGAAATCCTACACTCTGAAATTTGATGGGCTTGAAATAGTCTGGAATATGAAAGGACACATCCTTGTCATGCCCAAGACCAATTATGTGTTTGTTATGGACAAGTTCTTCCCAAGGTTTGATGACCAACTTGGGAAGTGCAAACTAAATTTCTACATCTGTATGTACAACTGCTCATGAGAGGGGGTCAATCATCTGATCAATTTTTTGTTGTTGACAGGAGTGTGTCTCAAACAAAGAATTGTCTTGAACAAAGACAAGTTAAGAATCATGACTATACTTCTGTAACTCCTCTTGCTGTAGCTGTGATTCAAGCTGTAAAAATTCAATTTTGTTTTTTAGCATTTTGCAGACAAGTTTGAATGTATGAAAGAGAGGCTTTGCTAATTTTAATTCTGTTGTTAGCAGTGGACCTGATTAGAGTTTTCAGTAACTCTAATAAGTCATGAATTTTCGCCATTATTCAACAAACTCAGATCAACAAATGACCACATATGTTGTAAAGGACAATATATAGCAATGCAATGTTCTTCAAAATTAGATGTGTTCTCAAAACCAAAAAAAAGGGTGCTCACTTTGCCAACATGAAGCAGTTTAAGTATTCCTTCAACACTATAATTTTTTCTTGCCCAAAATTTGCAAGGAGCCAGAAAACTAGACAATGCAGATTGGTTCTTGTTGAAGATTTTTATATCTCAACACCTATATGTAGATGTTTTGCTGCTGATAATGGTACATATAAATGTCTCGACTTCAAAGCATAGCACACATTTAATAAATCACATATATAATTAATCGGACATATAATTCAACACATATTATCAAATTGAGGCACATATAAATCAACGTAGCACTTGAATCAACATTGAATGTTGAACCATGTATGAATCAACACACACACACACACATATATATGAACCATATGCACTTTATGGAGAGCTTAATGTGCCATACACAACCAAATATAGTATATGCCATCACTACACAGAATTCTCAACATGAAACTCACCACAACAGTTAAGTCATAGTCTTCAAATAACGACCTCTGCTGATAATAATATAGAAGTTTATAATATTTGTACGCAACATTTAAAAGCAACACAAGTCATCCATAGGCACCAGATTATCTCCCTCGCGATTGACTACCCAGACATAATAATGGCCCGGTCTATGTCGTGGTGTAGTAGTAGTATCAAATCAAATCTTTAAGGACATGCTTCACCAGCTTTGCCTCATATCTGATGTAGGCTTCCAAGAGAGATAAAAGACGACGATGAGAGATTTTACATAGAGAATCCTTCCACTAATCGATTTCAATTCCCGATAGTTTTGGCAGGCTCCCAAATATGACTAGACTCAAATTGCCTCACAATCGGCTCACCAGAACTGTTCCATGAGATCTTAGCCTATCACCAAGAATTTCTTTCATTGATCTTCCTTGCAATCTGATCGGTTTGATTCTTGTCTCTATTAGAGGCTTGAGGCATTCAATCTCAGCAGCAATTCAATCCTGGTTATTGGTTCGAGCTCTCACATCATTGAATCTACCTCAGAATGAAGGAGTGCAAGGCTATGCAAAATACCATAAACAGGATGCTACACACCATCCAGAAGGCCCTCTTCAATCACAACCTAATGGCGGGGATAATAAACCTTGAGTTTAACACAATCGAGCAATGCTAGGATGAGTGGTGGTATTGCAGGACCATCGCAAGACAATCGACCTCACAGGCAGCGTTCAAACATGAGGTATGGTGCAGTGGTAACACAATGGAGGCAACGAAACATGATAAGTTGTGGGGAGAGGAACATAACCAAACCGGAGTCAATGCGTTTGCAGACTGGAGCATAATAGTCAAGATTTAATGCGTTGGTGCAGGTGTAACGTATGGAAGGGAAGATATGACAAATTGGGAGGTATGAGTGTGAGGATAACATTAAAAATACCACAGTGTTATAAATGGAAACCACGTTGTATAAAATAGCAAATAGTGGCATACAACAGAAACCACATTGTATATGGATTCTCTTTTACACAGTGAGAGTCAATAGCGTTAAACCAGGAGGTAACCAATATCAATGAATGGGAGTCGTGGTTCCAAACAAAACGCTAGAAGCATATGGGGGAGTGATAATTAACGCATATGACAATGTAATATTGAAATGTAGTATTGTAGTGGGAGGGACCGGGATTGGGAGGAACTAGTATGGTAATGTCGTGACAATGTTCAATATGGAGACAACATACAATATGGTATGGTAATGTGGTGGTAGCATTCAATATGGAGGCAACGTTCGATATGGTATGGTAATGTATGGCGTTAAATGAATATACTGCACAATCATTGTGCATGATATGCGATGTGGTATCGGTGGTAATAACTGTGCATACACAATATTTATACACAACACTTCATCACATCATAATATCAATCAACGTATGATAAATAACATACCAAATGGCATGCAATTTTGGTTTCAATGCACAAAGTTCAAACTCTAGCATAACACCTCCAACACACATAATTTGAGGCACTTCAATGCTCCAGGCAGAAGGTGCGAGTTCTGCAATGGAAGATCTCCCAGTTCTGCAAAATATGGCAGAATAGGCAGAAGCATTTTTGCATGGGAGAATATACAAAGCGCATGGCTCACAAGTGCTCAAGGCAAACTAAATGATATGTTAGTATTAGCAGGAAAATAATGGTTCAAATTGGAGCAGGATGGCTCAAAATGGAGCAGGACCAGCAATCACCTGTTTTGATACCATGTTAAGTACATACATGGCTAAGGCAATTTGAAAGATAAACATTAGATTACTTTTCTTATTCACAATGATACATATTTATAACACATAGGAATGACCCTTGGTTTCATATTCCAAGTGGTTCCTTGGGCTCCCTTTGGATGTTCATCTTCCACACCAACCCTTAGAGGATCAGGTGTCCAACAGTAATCATCTCATATCTTACATCAATTCAATATACAATTACATGTCTTACAATGCACATTTACATATTTGAAGTATTTTAATGATTTTCGTTGCGTATACAAATTTGTTACAAATAATTGGAAATTAATTACCAAATTAGGAAATTATGAAAAATCAACATGGTATTAGAGCGAGGAAGAAGTCTATCTAATGCTGGTATGTGCCCTTTTCTAGACTGCAATAAGAAAAGTAACAAAGTGAGTCCAGAAAAAGTCTTGGTCTGAGGCTAAATAAGAAGTAGACTGATGTTTTTTTTAGCACTGAGGCTGCTAAGAAAAAGGGCCAAGTTAGGCCACAAGCAATCATAGGCTTCAGACTAAGACAAGGAAGTATGGTTGTGGGTATAAGCCATGGTTGGGTGGTTATGATTTTTTTTAATTAATTAATTAATTATATATATATATATATATATATATATATATATATATATATATATATATATATATATATATATATAAATTTTATTTTATTTTCATTTTTCTAAGAAGTATATGTAATTTGGATAGTCCCAATTTTGGAGCACAAAGAATGTTTACAACTATGATTAGATCATCTCTATGGAGAAGCATAATCATACAATGTACGAGTTTTGGTTTGTGGAACGATGTTTGAGATATGAACAATGATTTGAGACACAGCCACGAGAGTAGAGATATAAAGACAACCATGAATATAATTTGTTATCTGCACGTTTGGAGTTTAATGTTCTAATCATCGTTATGGAAAGTAGAACATGGTGAAATTGTAAATCAAAGTTAACTATATGTTGGAAGCCAATATAGTTTTTCTATTATTGATCCTTTTGGAAGTTGGTTTACTCGGTTACAACCTGGTTGGATTAGCCTATTTTGGGGTTTTGAAGTTTTTTGGTTTGATAGCAATATGATTTTACAATATGTTGAGTTTTGTTACAGGATAGTGATTGCTCCTTTCGAAATCGATTTCAAGGTTTGATCTAATTCGATATGGTTATATCTCAGTGGTCAACTATTTCTCAACATAAAAGGATGGTTCGAGAATCGTGATCATATATTATACTTTGGGGAAGGTCCTATTCATGCAGTGAAGTGGAGGACTAGTTTTATTTATTTATTTATAACTTTTACAAATGATACAAGTGTCAAAGTTTATGACATTGAAAATCATCATAAAATTACATATATTGGGCATCCACATACAAGTCCACCTGCAAAGCTCTTACACCCTCATATTGTGTAGCAGGATGATGGGATTTTAATCATTGATTGGGTAACTTCTATAAATATTGCATCTTTCTCACACAAATCCTCAGGAGGAACAAATGAATCACATGGGAACTATTCATCCTCTTCCAATGCAAAAAAAGTGGATATCATGGTTATGTTTCAGACTGATTATTTTATTTATGGACTTGCACCCTATGGATATGCTCTACTTATTCTAGTGTATATATCAGATGGAGAAAAGGAAATCGACTCAATCTGTTTGACCACAACCCTTTTGAAGATTTATGTTAAATATGTATGATGTGCAAAACGACCTGAGGTACACATTGTGACTTTGAAAACAAATATCTAACAACAAATGATTTTCATATCTACCATTTTGAGCATTATAAGACCATGAATTATGGGTGTGCACATGTTGATTACTAGAGATGAGGCATTGTACTAAAGTTTCCCCAAACATGTAATCATTGTGAAGCCTCAAGCATGTTGTGAGTCTTTAGTGAGAGTATATATTTCCTAGGGTTTGATCTATTCTAGAACCAAAGAGAGATGAGAAATATTTATTGACTCAAGGTTTGCAAAACCTAGAATTCTAGAAGGATATAACTTTGAAATCCCCAGAGTTTGTGGATAAAATCTTATAGCTAGACCTAGATCGATGATTCCACGAAATGAGGAAACCATAACTCATGCAAGGAAGGGAAGTGAGCAACATGCATTAATAGCTAATGATGAGGATGAGGATAATGATTTTGCAGATGGATTTCATTTCTACAAGAAGGCAAGGATAAAGAGGAAGTTTACAATTACCTACTATCCTCAAAAGATAAGCATTTTATATCTCTATTCCTGGATTATTATTGTTTTACTGTTATTTAGTCTCTTGTCTTTGTTTATTTTGCTAGGTTATAATAGTTTCTTCCATAACCTCCTAGTGAGGGTTGCAAATACATCGTAAAGGATGCCAAGGCTCTAGTAGCAGATGAAAGCACTGGGAAGAACGAAGCAAAGTTTGTGACAAGAGGACACTCTAGAGTGATTTGTGTTCAAGAGGGGGTAATTGTACTAACATCTAGAATTTTGCTTTATGAATGGAAGAGATAATAGCTCAGAGGGAGAAGGTAGGCCAACAAGTTTGAAGGATGTTATGATAAAGGAAATTGTACTGAAGAGAATTTTGTAGTGACTTCCAAGTAGTTATACAAGATTAAGCATGCAATAGATGGCAACATAGAAAAGTACAAAGCAAGATTCATGACATGAAGGTTATCAAAGAAACAGGGAGAGGATTATGAAGAGACTGCTCCAGTTTTCAGGTACACTTATGTTAGAATAATTATTTTCATTGCTTCTATTATGGGTTAGAAATCACATTGTGTAGATGTCAAGATCACTTTCCTAAATTGATAATTCAGGAAGAAGAATTATACATAAATCTACCTCAAGGCTTTGAGGTACATGAGAGGGAATCTCATGCTTGCAGACTAAAGAAGGATTTGCACAAACCTCGGGCATGATATTCTCAATTAGATGGTATTTGATGAGTCTTGGTTGATATTGTTATTATATGAATTTTTTATGATAGGAGAAAAATGATCCACCTAATAGAGGGAACAATAGTGGAAGGAGGATTTACTTTCATGATAGAAGGACCAACCAAGCCCTGCTTCTATGTCCAAGGAGGTTGACCTATGAGTTCAAGATGAAGGATCTTGGTTAGATACATTACTTCATGGGACTAGAGGTGTGGTAGAAACCAAGTGAGATCTTCCTTGGTCCAAGGAAGTATATTATTATGATCCTTCAAAGATTTCGGATGAGGGACAACCTGTTCATGGCCACTCTCATGGTAACTAATCTTAAGAAACTAAATGGTAAAGGGAGAAACTAATATTTCCATGATAGAATCTATTTTAGTGTTAGAGAGAGCACCTAGTAAGGGTGATAAAAAATTAGTTGTGGCATAACATGTGTTGAGGTACCAACATGGTGCAGTTGGATATAGACTGAGATATGTCTTAAATGATGAAGTATAGTTGTAGGAATATATAGATTCATATTGGACAACGATTTTTGAAGATATGAAGAGCACATCAGGATGATGATTTAATTTGGATTCTACTTGGGCATGAAGTAGACATCTATTGCACTCAGGATTCCAGAGGCTGAATGTATTGCATCTTGGGTGGAAAGTTGTGAAGTAGTGTGGCTTTGGAAGCTACTCGCAGGACTTCATGATCAGATGTTGGAGACAATTGTGATAATAGGTCAAATTAAATGGTAAATAAGGAACAATGAGGCTCCTCTGTGTTTCTACAAATGAGCAGGTTGTTGACAGTCTCACAAAGCCTCTGTCCCATGATGAATTTTGTATACTTCGCGGAAAATCTTGGAGTGGTTGAGAATGCTTCCCTTGGTTAAAGGGAGTGTTGATGTTGTAGAATCAAGGGGCATAGATTCTCCCTAGGTTAGGATATTTATAGGTCATGGGTAATGACTATGGGCCTGTTGAGGCCTCTAAAATCGTTGCAACAACATTGGGGGATAACCACCCAGTCTGGCCCTTAATACAATTCCTTTTCCGTTTGATATGGTGGCTCTGACTGGATAATATGGGACCAGTTTCCCTATAAAGATGTGTTTTGATGAGTGGGAGTTTAAAATATGTAAAAGGATGATATATGGTTTGAATGGTAATATATATATATATATATAACCCGGGTAACTCAATATTTATGCGATTTATGATGACCTCAGGTAATAAATCACTAATAAAGATCAATCAATCAATTATAGAAGTTAAGCATGAATGATGATTACTTCAAATAAAGTAATGTAAGACAAATCGCATATATAATAACATTAATTGACAACATACATGTTCAGGATATCAATTCTAGAATTATTCAGAAGTGATATAAATGCAGAATTGAATGGACAGTCACATATACAACAATATTGAATCAAAAGATTGTTAAATTACCTAACATGAAACAAACTGACATAGATATAAGTACCATATGTATGTGAATATGCTACTGAAGTAACAGTCTGGTTCGTCCCTTTTTATGCTAAAAACTCTAAAAAGATACAGAAATGCAAGTCCTTTTGAAATCTGCTTACAAAGAAGAGTTTGAACCTTGATCCTTGCTTTCTACAAAAATAAATTAAGAAGTGCAAAAGTGCTCTCTTCTTCAATCCAATTTTAATATAAATTCAGGACCCTTTCTAAAATGACATGAAAGGGTCTTTATAGTGAAAATAAAAACAAACTGTTCATAAAAGATGCTTGGAGTGGTTGGAACAACCTCTCTAAAAATATGGGATTTCATCACAAAAATAGAATTGCAAACAACTTCAAAAGATGCATTGCATCTATCATTCCTCCTATGGCTTTAGTTGACAAATCTCGAGCATAGTTTGGACTTCTGGTGGATGACTATGGCATGCAATTGACCTGTGTACGCCGCATCCGAGAGTTTGGGTATCATGCGATCAACTGCACTGCAAGACATTGATTGTCATTTGTTGGCTATGCAGTTTGACCAAATAGATCCAATGCGTATCCCAATTGAGGCCTTTTAATTTTTTGAGTTTTTCTTCTCTAGTGTTCGAATCTTTCTTCCATTGTTTTTCCAATGCTTTTACCTTAGGAAGATTTTCAGGGGTGCACTCAAAAACTAAGTTGGCACTGTGTAAATTATCATTTATCAATACAATGACATTATTCCTTGTTGCCCTGGCCCTTGAAGTGGCTCTTTCTACTTTGATCAGTGGTGTCTCCCATTCTGAGAACAATATCCCTTTATGAGATTCTTCAATCACTGATAATTTTGTAGCCCTTCCCTTTTCTGTGTTTTGCCAAGAGATATAATCTGTAATCTTGTCATCTGCTTCCTCGAATTCCAATCTGGAATTGGCCACTTGATCTACCAGTGTGTTGGTTTTGATGCAAAATGGATGAATGAGGGATATCTTTTGGCAAAGTTGGGTTAGTTGTTGAGATAACAAATTATTTATTGCTAAGGCTTCCTTTATAAACTCTTCAACTTTAGAATTTTCTTTGAACTGCTGTATCGAGAGTTGTAGCTACATTATTTGCTCATCCTTAGCTTTAATCTCTTCATGACGTGCCAATTTTAACTGTTCAAACACTTTGGATAGCTGTTGCTGTCTTTCAATTGCTTGCAGATTAATCCTCTGTTTCTCGGCCTTTAGCTGATCTTCAAGTTGTTTAATCTTTTGACCCTTTTTCCTTGATTAATAGATTAACTTCAATTTCTTTATCGATCGTGGCAGTTGTCTATGCACCTACAAATTGAGATAATTTAGTCAAGTCTTGTTGCACAAAAAATTGTCACCTTGACATTCTGCAATCTGTGTGAGTCCATTATCACTCATACTTTCCTCCTTTGCGAGTCTTAAGCCTCAGTTCCTCATATCAAGCCTTGAAAATAAGAGAAATCCCTCAAAAGTCTCTAAAACTCTGGTTCTGCACTTTCTCTTTGCATTACCTGCAGTCCCACACCTAGTGGTCATGTCTCCTGCGCACCTGACCGCTCTGTCTCTATGTTATGGGTGCGGACCCCTGTAAAAGTTAAAAAGGCGCGAGTATATCCTAAAAAACTCACTTTCAGACATTTCTAGAAGCTTCTAGAAGGAATATTGAGGTGGAAAGTTCACTCCCTTAAGGTTCATGCATCCCATACCTATCACTTTGAAGGAGGAATCTATCCCTTCATAGGTGGACCTGTAACCTCCTCCTCTGCACTATAAAATGAAGCATTGGGCTGGTTACTTGGGAGGTTGAAAGCTGAATATTTTTTAGGTGAAATGCTGTTGGAACTCAGTCTTCTTAGTTGAGCTTTTATGAAGAGAGATTACATACCTCTATTATTTCATTTGGAGAAGTGCAAGGCTTGTCAAAGTAAAGGAAATTCCTGTTTCGGACCCCAGGAAGAGCTTGTTCAACATCAAGGCTGAAAAGGTTGTAAGGTTGTTCTACTTCAAAGTTAATACAAATAAGTTTGTTTTTCTCAATAAGTTGTTGATGTATGGTTTATTTTATGGATTCCTTGATCACCATGATAGACATTATTTATGATATTTGCTATGTAGGTGCTATTTAATGTTTGATTGTTTGTGATTGCAGGTCTCAAAGGTAACTTTTTCAAAGGATTGAAGGATGGCTACTACAAACAAGCGTTGGATCTAAGGTAGGTTCTTAACACCTCTATAATATTTGTTTATAAATCGTATATGTCTAGAGAAAGATAGATGTGTTTGTCTATTTGTTGCTAGACTATCTTCTGATACTAGGGAGATCGGTCTTGTCCGCAAGATCGATTTATCCGGCCAACAAATTAGCGACTCCACTGGGGATCTAAGTTTGGTTTTTGGTTTTCCTTTGTCTTTGACTTGAGAAACTTGTTCTCATTTCTGGTTTTTTCTTGATGTGTGTTGGACTGGGTAGTTTTTAGAATCTGGATTTTTTTTTTTTTTTTTTTTTTTTTTTTTTTTTTTTTTTTTTTTTTTTTTTTTTTTTTTTTTTTTCGAAGTTTTCAGGGGACCGCACTTTCTCTTTACAGATAGTGCGGGCATCTCCGCACTTTTCCTTTAGTGCACAGAGCGGTATTGCACCTGGTTCTTCTAGAAGCCTGCGGACCCTGTATTTTTTTTTGAAAAACTTAAAATATTTTCTTCCAGTTAAGTTTAGGTTTCATTTAAGGTTTTTAATGTCTACCCAGATCTGCATTTGTCCTGTCAAGAACCTCTTGTGAGTGAGTTCCAATGGTATTTTTGTTTTAGATTATTTTCTAGAAGTTTTGCATGCCTGGAGTGGTTTTCACTTGGTATCTGTAGTGACTCAAAGATTAGAAGCTTGAGAAACCTTAGATTACCTTAGTGTCTTTTCGTCTTCTTGATGAGTCTGACTTGGTTGTGAAATCTGTCCTTTGCGAGAAATAGATTTACTTTTCTCCTTGCAAATCTTTGAACAATCTTTGTCATAAGTTTTGAATTTCATTTTTATAAAAGAATACATATCTGGATCTTTTTGATTGATTTGTTATTCTGAATGAATGAATCCTTAGTTTACTGAACAACTAAGTAAAACGTACTCAAAAAGAATTGAAGCTTTTATACAATTAGGTTTTAGAAGTTTTTAGATCTCAAACATTAGTTTTTGTAGTTTTGAGTGTTTTCTAGAACTTGTAGATCTCTTTTGAAGAAATTGCTTTTTGTAGTTTCGAGTTTTGAAAAAGGAAAGGGATTTATTGTGAGCATAATTAGTAGTCTCGTTTTGGGTTCTTATTGAAAAAAACAAAAAGTTTTTCTTTTCATTTACATGTTGAAAGAAGGATTTGTTTCTTAAAGAATTGCATTCTCAAACTCTTTCTTTTAGCTAGAAATTCGTTGAAAGAAAAAAACGAATTGCTTATCATTTTAGGTGCATTCTTTAGTATTTTTGGAGTCGAGTCTTCACACTATCAAAGTTTCATTTCCGTACCTATTGACTTAAAGAACAACCCATAAAAGCAACACTTAATTAAAATTAATCTAGTAATCTTTTTTATTTCTAGGGCTCTTATCACCAATATAGCTTAGGCTAGTACCTTGGAGTAGGGACTAATTAACTCTCCAAGATAGTTAAAACAAACAAGTAGCTATTCTTGCGGTAGGAAATAAATCCAATTGTAATTGATACATTCTGGGAAGTTTCTCTTAAAGGAGTCAATCACGAGATCATGTCTGAACCTTTGAGATAATCAAGTCTGTTTCATTGGGAAAGATAGAAGATTTGCGTGTATTATAAACGATAAACCTCAGATTAACCATTGTCGAGGAGCCTAGGGTCACTTGTTGGTAAACCTTGGATTGATCATGTCGAGGAGACTTCAAGGGGATTGAGATTTGTTACTCTGCCCTTGCACGTAGATCGGATCGTAGACTGTTCCCCCAGTTGTATTTGTTGCTGTTTGTAACCTTAGTGTCCAAAAACTTAAGATTATTACCTAAGGTGATGGTGAAGGATGGGTCTCACTGTACCTGGAGTAGATGTCGACTAGACTCACTTGGACTCTCTGGGGGGTTCTCTTCACTCGAGATGGTTTTGTGAAGAAACTTGTGCCAGTCTGTTTCATTAAGCAGGTTGTCGGGGTAACTGTTCCAACTGCCCTTTCTATACTAAAATTATATGACGTTGGATTTCATCACCAACTAGTGTTTTTAGTACGGGAAGTTACTGTTTGTGTGTGGTTTGAACTCTTAGATTTTTTAGGCGTGTGATTCAGTTGTTTGTTTCTTTAGAGACTTTAGGTGGTTTTATTGAAATTTTCTTTGTTTGCGTGTGATTGATTAAATATTTAATTGTGGTTGAATTACCGATACAATCTCGTAGACTTCAGGGGAAACCTCTTGAGTACACACCAAATCAGCTTGAAGGGCTACGAGCTCTTGTATCACCTAGTGATAGTAGAGTTGGGTCACCAGAAGCCGGAGAGTCATATTTAATTGTTCATCCTGATTATCAAATTCAAACAACAAAGTATATTTCTAAGCCAATTTCATTTTCCGAAGTTACTGGTAGTATTTCTCCTACTAGTGAATTAGTTGAAGAACCTGAAATTTCTGAGCCTGAAAATGAACCTACTGCTACTCCAACTTCAGGATTTGCTTCTCCAACTTCTAGTGGTCCTGGTTCACCCAGGGTAGGAAATATCATTACCCAAAATCTTCCTTCTGGCCTCATTTCTATTGAAGAACTTGTCAGTCCAGATGAAGACATAATTTTCTTGAAAACCAACCAACTTTAAATCTTAGGGAGGGTGATTCAATTTTCTACAGTCCTTTTAGGAGTGACGCTTGGTACGTATCATTGACAAATTTTTTAGAAAACCTGGGTCTTAGTTTTTCACCACCTCGAATTCCTTTTCATTCTACACCAAGAGGTTATTATCCTCCATTGAATATGTCAAGACAGTCATCTATGTTTTCTCAAACACCGGAAACATTTTTATATGGCGGTCCTTCTGTTCCTTCGGGGTACTAGTCACTCACTAGTACTTTTTCAGGAGCATCTCCTCAACCAATCAAACATGAGTTATCAACTGGTAATAATGGAACCCAAATGTTGAGCGCAGAAGAAATTCTTATGATGTCTGGTAGTATTCCAAATCTTCAACCTCAATGTAGTCAGTTACCGCCTAGGGGGTAATCCCAAGGTAGTTAGTTATCGCCTGGAGGGAAACCTCAAGGTAGTCAGTTACTACCTGGGGGGCAACCTCAAGGTAGTCAATTACCGCCTGGGGGGGCAACCTCAAGGTAGTCAATTACCGCCTGGGGTTCAACCTCAAGGATAGTACATACCTTCGGGACAGTACATACCCCAAGGTCAACCCCAGACTCAGTACATACCTCAAGGTCAACCCCAGTTTCAATACATACCTCAAGGTCAATCCCAGTTTCAGTACGTGCCTCAGGGTTATCAACCTCAAGGTCAATACCCAACTCAAGGTTCCCAACCACCTTCTGGTCAACCATTTGTACAAGGAGCTGGAAATGTACCACTTAATTATCAGCCCTACGTTCAACCCGATTATGGTCCTCCATATGCACAACCTTTTATGGGTCCATACCCCAGAATGAATATGGTGTGGGATCCATCTCAAACTCAACATACTATGCAACCTAATGTGCAGTTATCAAGTCAACCTGGACAACCTTTGGTTTCTGGTCCAACCCAGCAACCTGTTCAACCTACTGTTCAAACCTCTGCACTTGGTTTAGTTTAGCAGCCTGGGCCTAGTTCACCTCAAACTCTGCCTCAAACTGTTGCTGCAACTATTGCAGCTTCTATTCAACCTACCACACCTATTTTTAGACTATCGGTAGCTCCAGTTTCTACTGTTCCTGCATCAGTGCAAACTCCTCAAGCCTCTTTACCACAGTTAGGACCTACAGTTCAGACTTTAGTCCAGATGCCTGCAGGACAAGCTGGTCCAAGTACGGTTGTCACAAGTCAACCGCAATTCACTTATCAACTGTACCAGGGACAGTATCAATTCCGTCCTACTGTACAAAACCTAGTTTATCAGTATCAACCATACCCTGGCTATACTTATCAACAGCCTCAACAACTCCAGTTTGGTCCGGTTAATCCTAGTTTCCCAGGAGGTTATAACATTCCTAATGCAAATCCAATTCCAGGTTTTCCTGGATATCCTCCTCTTGGAGCTAGTCTTGTTACCCAAGGTTTTCGTGACCCTAACTGTCAGTTACCATTTATTGCAACTTTGGATTTACCTGATTTGTCACGCCTTACGAATGATCTGATTTACTATATTCCGCATTGGCCACCAATGCCTAATAAGTTGCCCATTGATATCTCAAAGTTCAAGGGTAAGTCAGGAGAGGATCCATCAAATCATGTTATGACTTATCACCTCTAGTGTGCATCTAATTCCATCATTGATGATTCAATTCGATTATGTCTTTTTCAATGAACTCTGATTGATCTTGCTGCCAACTGGTACATTGAGTTACCACAAGGCTCTTTTTATAATTTTAGTCAGTTAGCCACTTCTTTCTTAACTCATTTTCAGCTTCCTGTCAGATACGACAATGGCACAGAATTGTTAACTTCACTAAAAAAATCCACGTCCACATATATTTCTAATCATATTCATGAATGGCGACGTAGACGACGTTTGGTGAAAGTTTTCATTCCGGATCAAATTCTAGCGGAATGGTTCGTTAAACCATTGTTACCTAAAATCACTAAAGATGTAGCCAAGGCGGGAGTTGTTACTGAAGAGCAAGTCATTGCTCAGGCTTAGTACCTTAACCTCGTCTATACACAGTTATGTACTTTACATGAAAAAATCTCTGATCTTCCAAAACACGGTCAAATAATTGCAGCTCCTTCAGGGTCTCATGTCGTTGATGGTATGATTGGTTCAGTTAGTACTAAAAGAAAGAAGAAATATTCAAAGAATTCTTCTCCTATTATAACTTTACTAGATTCCCTGACAGGAGACTCTTCTGCTGAAATTCCTGCCAATATCCATTTCGTAGAATCATCTACGGCCAAATCAAAATCCGGTGGTAAAAATAAGGGGAAGAAGAAAAACAAACAAAACTCAAAAGAGAAAACCGATAAAAATGAATCTACTAATGAAAAACTTAAACCTCGCTATCCTTGTTTCATTTGTGATGAGGATCATTTTACCAAGGAATGCCCACATTGAGCAGAGGTTTCGAAAATTGTCAAAGGTTCTCAAACGCCTGCTGTCTTGAAGGATCCTTTTCCTAATCAAGATAGTAAGATGATCGGTTCTTCCTCGAATGCCTCAGAAGAACCCATTATGATGATGTCTCATGTCAGGATTGCAACGTGATCACAAGATTATGGTAGTAAAAATCCTGTTGATGGTAAAGAAGCAGAATCTTCTAATTCAAACACATCAACAACAACTCCTCCTGGTTCTGATCCACTACAGATCGAGAAACCCAACCCTGACTTAGTAATCAAACCGCCTGCTAAAGGTATACTTTGGAAATCAGCTTTCAATCCACATGCGAGAGCTACTCAAAATTATAACATTGTTGAAGACTTAGCTATTTCCCCTTCAGTAATGTCAGCTTTGGAAGTGCTGCAATCATGCCCAACACAACGTAAATTACTATTGTCTGCTAGAGGAGCTGTTGATATTCAAGATTTGAACCTAATAATATTTGATTTAGAGAATAGTACACCCCTCCTACCTCATCAAATGGCTTTCTAGATTCCAGTATTAGTAAAAAACAAACCTTGCTTTCGGACTGTGATTGATGAGGGAGCTTCTACATGTATTATGTCGATTCAGTGTTGGAGATCACATGGTTCTCCCACTCTCAATCAATATCTAACGATTCTAAAGGCTTTTGATAGCTGAGGGTTCCATCCTTTTGGTATTTTGTAGGATTTACCTATAGGGGTCGAAGGCAAAACTGTAAATCTAGATGTGGAAGTGGTTGATGCCCCTCTAGATTACAACCTTCTTCTGCATTGCAGTTGGTCTTATGCTATGACTGTTATTGTTTCATCGGTCTTTCAGCTTATCAAGTTTCCTCATAATGGAAAGATCGTTACGATATACCAGCTGACCTATTTCTCATCCGACCCAGCCTCTTCAGAGAGTATTCAGCATGTTGGTAAAACAACTATCCCTTATAAGGATGTTGGGGTAGGTTTGAGTAAAGATTTCGGTTTACTAGGAACTTTTTCCTTCCCTCCTCCTAACGTATCACCTTCTATTGCAACTATTCATATGATTTCATCGAACACTATTGCTTTTGATGATCCTTGGATCATACCTTCCGATTCTAAGGTGGATTCATTTGATGGCACGATGCCTTTGAGTCCCCTTGAAATTGCATATCAGGCTGTACAGTCGTTTTCTAACTCTTGTTCAACCGAAACTTACCCAATGAATGTGGTCCATGGGGAATCACTTTCGATATCAACCTTAGCTTCAAAAACATTTTCCGATCGTGTTCATACTAATGAGCAGATTCGTGAACTTTTGTCTATTGATGATTTACCATGGGAAGATCTCCATCATCCATCTTCATTTTTACCTAAGCTTGATCATTTTGAAAATGATTTTTCATCTATTTTTACTACTGACTATGTCAAAGAACCACAAAATCCATTGCAACATCCTAATTCTGAGTTAAATTTGGGAAATATCTCTCGAACGGTTCCTATTGACATTTCAGTTAAACCTAGAATTATTGAAAACATTCATATAGGTGCTTCCTATACGGACGATAAAATCCAAACTTATAAAGCCCTATTTCAACAATTTCGCGACGTGTTTGCCTGGCCATATGAAGAAATGCCAGGAATCGATCCATCAATTGTTGTCCATGAAATTAAAACTTACTCGGGTGCTAAACCTGTCCAACAACGTTTGCGTCAAATACATCTGAGAAAAGCCGCTGCTATTAAAGCTGAAGTTGAGAAATTACTTCGTGCAGGTTTCATTTATCCAATTCCTTTAACCGATTGGGTATCGAATATTTTTCCTGTTAACAAAAAGTAAGGAACGATAAGAATATGTATCGATTATAGGGATATTAATCAAGCTTGTCCTAAAGACAATTATCCAACCCCCTATATCAATCAAGTTATTGATGATTGTGCCGGCAATGAAATGTTCTCCTTTATGGATGGCTTTTCTGGTTACAATCAAATCAACATACTCCCTGCTGATCAACCTAAAACAATTTTCATTTGTCCATGGGGGACATTTGCTTATTGCAAATTACCTTTTGGATTAAAGAACGCTGGAGCAAATTTTCAAAGGGCTACGTCTTACACATTTCATGACATCAAACACATTGTGCAGCCTCATCTCGATGATTTACCTACCCATTCATTACGTAGAGTCAATCATCTCACTCATTTACGAGCTATCTTTATGAGATGTAGGCATTATCGAATTAGGCTGAATCCACACAAATGTGTATTCTGTGTAGAAACAGGTCGTTTACTGGGATTTATCATTTCAAAAGTTGGCATTCGTGTCGATCCCTTGAAGGTACCTCCTCCTTCAACTCTTTGCCAACTCCAAAGTTTGCAAGGGAAAGCAAACTTTTTATGTCGTTTCATTCCTAACTATGCTGAGATAACGAAAGATTTTCCCAAGTTGTTGAAACATAATACTCCATTCCTTTGGGATGAGATAGCTGAAAAATCTTTTGATGCACTTAAACACACGTTAACCCATGCACCGTTACTGTATCCTCCCAATTACAACCAGGATTATTTTTTGTATCTCACTGCTTCTCATTCCACCATTGGGATGGTTTTAGTTCAGGAAGATGAATTCAACAATGAACATGTGATTTACTATCTTAGTCGAACTCTGCATCCGACTAATATTAAATATTCACATGTGGAGAAACTGGCATTGGCAGCTGTCCAAGCTGTCCAAATATTTTGTCACTACATCTTATTGTGCAAAACCACGATAATTTCTGACTGTAACCCTATGATGTATATCTTGACCAAACAATTGCTAGGG
>APFE030077208.1:0-13120 GCA_000404065.3 Pinus taeda
AAAAATGCTCCTCCTTGTTTGTACATTGGAAATTCTTTATTATCTTTCTTGGGCTTCCGTAGATATTAGAAGCATGGACAATTTTTCGTACCATACCAAGAGGGTAGGCATTAGTTGAGGGAAATAACGTGGAACAGATTTCCACTGTGGTCTCCTCTATGCTCGACCTCCAATTATTCATATACTTTATTCCATCAAATCTGTTGTTGGGATTTTATCAATACACTCTCCGAGAAATGCCCTAAAAAGAATCGTGTGGCCATTTTTACAAGTATTTTTTGAAATGCTCTGCGTGGACCTATTTTTATGATGTCGTACAAAGAACAGTTTCCCATGCAGCTATTTCTAAGATTTCCCATTACAGTGGAGTACTTTGTATGAAAAGTGGCAAACCCATCCAAATGAAAAGTCAATAAAATCTATCCATCCAGCCATGAAAACCAGGACAATGGGCATTCCAACAATGTGGCCTCATTTCCAATGTACATGCTAAAACGTTTGGCCATTAATCAAGGCAAACCAGGACAATGGGCATTCCAACAATGTGGCCTCATTTCCAATGTACATGCTAAAAAGTTTGGCCATTAATCAAGGCAATTTATATGCTCTGAGACGCTTCAGGATTATTGGGTTTGAACTGAAACGTTATGATAACCATCATAAACTTAATACAATACATTACAATCTTTACAAACTATGAACTGCTAGAACACCAAGCTGAGGTTATAATTACTATCTACTTATTAGATATATCTACAAGAATGGCTCTGTATTCTTCCTCTTGGATTTTGCTCAAGCTAGTCGGTACTTCTTCCTCCCAGTTTTCTTCTGAAAGAAAAAAATTGCCCAACAAATTCATCTGATCGGACTGGGTCGACTGTTTTTCGTATTCTACAGGTGTCAGCCAATCTGGCTCCAAGGTATTGTTGTAGATGTCTGTCATCGCCTGTTCAGCAGCCACTGCAAAGCAGCTGACGTGATCACTGCTATTAAGCTGGCTCTGAACTGGACAGATCTCATCGAAATTATAAACAGAAGGCAGGAGCAGACTTTCTAACGAGAAATCCTGGATCCTAAAATCCAGAGTATTGTCAGTTGGAGGCAATGACAGAACATTACAATCCTGAGAATACAAAACATTTGATTCAGATGACCTCTGATTAGAAGTGGCATCGGCTAGCAAATGCCCATGAGAATGTACTGGTTCATTAGGTCCGGAGGTCGAACACGAGACATTAGTCTGAATCTCCATTAATGGGGCTTCTGATCCAAGAACATCGTCGCTCAGCTCAATCCCCATTAACGAAGTATCATCCTCTGAGTCATCAAAATCGCTCATCAACGAGTCTTCTAGAAGTTGCTTCCATGATTTCATGTTGATGACTTCGTCAGAGGAAACCGGTGCAGGCACTCCTGCTGAAATACTAGTACCCCCGATTTTAGCAGGAGCTAATCTCATTCCAGAGTGATGAATCACTCTGTAATCAGCTGACCTAACTACATCTTCTTCACTGGACTCAGATGATGCAGTCTGCTCTGGATCAGCAGGTGCCGGCATTGGAAATTTAGGATTTTGGCTACTCATTGTAAGCTTCTTGCTCAAATGAGTATTCCAGTAGTTCTTTATTTCATTGTCTGTTCTCCCTGGCAACCTTCCAGCAATAAGTGACCATCTGCCAGTCAACCCAAATAAAATAATTAGTTCTACTATCAAATAATACTGAATAGTCATCTGAACATCCATTTTTTATTTTTTGTTGAATGGATAGGAGGACCTGGATTTGTGAGACAATAGCAAAGTTTAAAACTAAAGTAGTGAACACATGACTCTGAAAGTCACAGGCTGGGGCAGTATAAGTCTACACAGTAGGTATATCAACATATTACATTACAAGTTGGTTTAACCACTTGGGCAAGATTTGGATCTGAATTGATGAGAAGATAGCTAAGGCTCATTACCAAATCTGCTAAAACACATGAACTGAACACACCACAATCTGCTGATTCAAATTAGTTGATGACTGTAATGTGAGTTGAGTTCACATGCACTGTACACTATTCAACAGACCATTCAACAGGCCACAGACTGACATAGCAAAGTTGACAATAAAGCAAAGTTGAAAAGGAGTTGTGAACTCTCCATCATCAAAGTGCTTTAGGGGCAAAGTTGACAATAAAGCGAAGTTAAAAAAGAGTTGTGAACTATTTACAATGAGTGTCCCAGGATTTTTCATAGTGCCAAACAACAACAATGAAGATTTGACTAAAATTCTTTTAGCTACATTCTAATAAAAAAACTCGGCAACTTATAATAATTAGACAACACTATTTTAAATTTAAAAGGATGAAATCATAAGAAAGACGGATAACCAAATCCACCCATAGTTGCTCTTACCGATTGCCAAGGAGGCGATGCATTCTGATTATGAGTTCTTCCTCATCAGGAGAAATGTTGCCCCGCTTAATGTCAGGGCGAAGATAATTTAGCCAGCGCAATCTGCAGCTTTTCCCACAACGATTCAGACCTGCAAAAAGCCATCATGGCGATTTAGCTAAATATATCAGTTCCAAACTTAGTTGTGGTTTCATCATTATTCCAAAGTTCATAAAATCAATGCTGAATTCTAGATAGGTAGCAGTTGAAAAATTGGCAAGCAACATTATACCTGCTTTCTTAGGAAGAGACCTCCATCCACATTCCCCATGAGTCTGGACATACTGGGTAAGTCTGGTATCCTCCTCTGCAGTCCAGGCCCCTCGATTAAGCTCTTCTCGCTTTGAGCAGCAAGGAGTTCTCACCATGATGCAGGCTTACCTTCACAGTGAGAAAAAAAAAAAAAAAACCAAACAAACAAACAAGAACCTTACAGTAATGAAGAATTTAGACCAAGTATGATCAGAGCATGTATCGATCTGCACAAGTCAGAAACGAAATTGAGGATATTTATCTAGCTGGCTAGCTAGCTATCCTCACGAACTCGAGTCTGCTTCTGCGTGGGCTAGACAGGTGGCCAACAGAGATATTTATACACGAACACCGAACGCGAAATGCTCAATGCACTCAGTACGAGATCTAGTGACCAGATAATCAAAGAAAATACTTCAGAAAATCTTTGGTAGCTAGAAAATCCCTGAAATAATTGTTTTATTAACCCGATCTGCCATTAATCAACGCAAATTAGAGAGCGATAGCAAAGACCATGTGATAGAAATGGTGGAGGAAGAGGCGTTGGCACACTGTTAGCTGCCGTTCTAACAATGGGTACCTCAACTACCGTTCAGGTTAGCCCCGGCGCCAAATTTGAGAGGCGCTGGCTGTGATGTGGGTACTAAACACTTGCTTACGTCAGCAATAGGTTTTCTTCTTCACCACATCCTCAGAACAGGAATGCATGGATGGAATGGAAAGGAATGCATGGATGGAATGGAACGTGGAAAGGTAGCTACCATGTGCGTGCCGTCTAACGAACACCATGATTCACGTTGCAGTGGTCAATCTATCTAACAATCTCAGTTCACATTGGTCCACCAAACACATTTATAAAATATAATTCTCCGACCACCACCGGCCACGTTTCAACTTTCAACCTCTCTTCTTCGTCCTCCTCCCCCACCCTCTATTTCTGAACGAACAAAAAAAACGTAACGACAAAAGCACAACAAGACGTATCACGTAAATGAAAATCAATATGTGGACAACAATTCTTTTATCAAACCACTCCACCCAGCAATAATATAACTGGTCGTATGAGGTTTAATTCTATACTGACTACATTTAGTGTGGACAGGTAATTGGACGGACTGTTCAAAAAAAAAAACTCTGTACTGCATTATATTTAGTATTTACAACCCATGTGACATTTACGGACTCTGGTTAGGTAGTCATGAACGCTTCCCGAGTAAATTTTTAATTGCTACGTTGTTAAAACTGCTGACATTGTCTAAATTTAAGGTATGAATAATTTTTAATGTCAGTAATTGAACGTACTATTAAACAACTATCTACTTCATTGTTATTTTATTACTATTTATGAACTATTTGACACAACGGGCTCTGATTAGGTAGTTTGCGTTAGGGTGAAACTAGTCCCGAGTAGATTTTTTTTTTTTTTTTAAAGATGCAAGGATAGAGAGAGAACGAGGTTTTGTAAATTTTAAATATTATCAAATTTTAAAGTTAATTATTCTCCCAACGAGGCTCGTGAACTCAAGTTTCGATTTATATGATGTTGCACTGCTAAGGTCTTGAGTTGACCTCGGGAAAGGTATATTTTATGTCTGATATCTTAATAAGGTTTTATCTGGGTTTTTTTAGAAAGTCGTTTTTAGTGTGATTTTTTGGAAGTTTTTTATGAGTTTTTCTGGTCTAATTTCTCTAAAATTTAGCAGGAATTTATTGAAATCACAAGTTTGATGGGTAACCCTGCACAATAAAAGTGCCATAATCCATATATACAGTGAAAAACTAGTTTAAATAACATAAATTAAAAATTCACTTAAAATTTTAGAGCATAATTTGGGTACCGGAATGTCCAAAAAATCTCACTAAAACAATTCTTTTTTTTGGTAATATTTTGTGTTTAATATTTAAAAAAAAAGGTCTTAAATAAGTTAGGAATTTTTTTTACCTTTTAGTTATTATTGATAAAATGGCAAGTGATAGACCAATGTTTGGTCTCATGAGACGTGAACCGTCATCATCATCATCATTAATTCCTGCAATAATAAAATTTAATAAACCATTTATTAGGCAAAACTAAAAAGAACTATTTATTATAAAATAAATTTAAATATAATTAAAATTGGTTATTTTATTTATCTATTTAAGGATTTCTTTAAAATTTTGTTATTTTTATTTATTTATAATTTTTTTAATAATATTAAGATTGTAATAATGATAATAATGATTAATCCTAGCCCTAAGGGTTAGTTGAACCAGTCAAATCAGTGCCTTGCAGATCGGAAGGTCACAAGGTCAAGGGTTAGGCCTAATTATTGTCAGTAGGGCTTGATTCCTTTCAGAGTCCTCAACCCAAATTCCTTTCGGGATCGTCAGCCCAGATAAGAGTGACAACTACCATCAACGTTTGTCTGTCAAACAAATATTTGACATTTATCACTATCTTTATCTTGCTTGTTAGCTGCAAGTTATTATCAAGCATTCGTCCCTGGTACGTTTGGTGGATTATTAAGTTTGAAGTTTCATTTTCAATTTTCAATAAAAGTCATAACTACCATTAACGTTAGCCTGTCAAACAAATATTTGACATTTATCACTCTCTTTATCTTGCTTGTTAGGTGCAAGTTATTATCAAGCATTGGTCCCTGGTACGTTTGGTGGATTATTAAGTTTGAAGTTTCATTTTAAATTTTCATATATGTTTAAAGGAGTACAAAAAGTGACAACTACCATCAACGTTTGTCTGTCAAACAAATATTTGACATTTATCACTATCTTTATCTTGCTTGTTAGCTGCAAGTTATTATCAAGCATTCGTCCCTGGTACGTTTGGTGGATTATTAAGTTTGAAGTTTCATTTTCAATTTTCAATAAAGGATTTTTTTTTTTAAATGCCAGGATAGAGAGAGAACGAGATTTTGTAAATTTTAAATATTATCAAATTTTAAAGTTAATTATTCTCCCAACGAGGCTCGTGAACTCAAGTTTCGATTTATATCATCTCGCACTGCTAAGTTCTTGAGTTGACCTCGGGAAAGGTATATTTTATGCTTAAGGTTTTTTTTTTTTCTAAAGTTATTTTTGTGTGATTTTTTAAAGTTTTTTATGAGTTTTTTAGTCTAATTTCTCTAAAATCTAGCATGAATTTATTGAAATCACAAGTTTGATGGGTAACTCTGCACAATAAAAGTGCCCTAATCCATATATACAGTAAAAAACTAGTTTAAATAACATAAATTAAAAATTCACTTAAATTTTAGAGCATAATTTGGATACCCGAATGTCCAAAAAATCTCACTAAAAACAACTCCTTTTTTTTTTGTAATATTTTGTGTTTAATATTTTAATAAAAAGGTCTTAAATAAGTTAGGAATTTCTTTTACCTTTTAGTTGTTATTGATAAAATGGTAAGTGATAGAACAATATTTGGTCTCAACAGACGTCATCATCATCATCATTAATTCCTGCAATAATAAAATTTAATAAACCACTTTTTAGGCAAAACTAAAAAAACTATTTATTATAAAATAAATTTATAATCAAAATTGGTTTTTATATATCTCTTTAATAAATAAACATTTCTTAATTTTGTTATTTAATTTATTTATATTTTTTTAATAATATTAAGATTGTAATAACGATAATAATGATTAATCCTAGCCCAAGGGTTAGCTGAACCAGTCAAATTAGTGCCTTGCAAATTGGGAGGTCACAAAGTCAAGGGTTAGGCCTAGTTATTGTCAGTAGGGCTTGATTCCTTTGAGGGTCCTCAACCCAAATTCCTTTCAGGGTCCTCAGCCCAGATAAGATGTAGTGACCACCCAATGACCAGGGTGTCTCTGAACCACACAAATTTAAACGCAATATTATTACAACAATATATATCAAAATTTTATATTTCTACCATATAATTATACCTAACCCACTCACATAACCAAAGTCTATATATATAATTTCCATAAAATAATTTTAAAATCTTATATATAAAAATGATACTAATTTTGTATCAATAAATGTTTTTTTGTTTTTTTTAATATAAAAGAGTAATATATATAAAACTTTGAATAAAATATTATATATATAATATTGTAAAATAAATAATTTATATAATATATATATAGACAATTTACTTGGTTAGTTTAGATTAAGATTTCATCATGCATATATAAATACGATTTTATGATTTATAAATTAAGAAGAGTGCTTATCTTTTATAAATAAGGAGAAGTTGTGGACATTTGTTAAATTATTTTAAGCATGAAGAAATAAGATAGAACCATTCCATTTAATTTTAAAAATGTAATAGCTTATACATTTGGTAGAGTTGACTAATAAAAAAAATCTACATTAAATATGTTTTTAAAATCTATATTAAAGTTGTGTGAATTATTTTGGTTTATGATTTAAAAGAAAGTATTTAAATTTTTAAGATCATATTATGAGTATTTAAATTGTTAAAATTAATTAGATTATTTAAACTATATTAATTTTAACATGATAGATTTTATACTCATTAATTTAAAATTAATAACTTTCACATTACAAAATACTTTAACATTACACCTTATACTTATTTATACTATATTAAATAATAATAAAAATAATTTTGTTTATTTAATTATTTTTTTGAAATATAAAAATATAAAAAATTTATTAGATATCTTAAATTATTAGATTTCATTTTCAAACGATTTATACAACTAGATATCAGCGTAAGGTTGTATGCTTTTTACCATTTAAATGTGTAATGGAGGTTAAATTTAAATTTAAAAGGATATGATAATAGGATTTTGTTTTAAATATGAATAGATTAAAATAAATATCAAAATATGATTTTCATCCCTATGAAGTTTGTGGATGTAGTATTTCTAAATAAACAAAGAATTATAGACCATATAATTTTAAAATTAAAAGCAATATATCACCTACCAATAGTTAAGCAATGATGACATAAAGATATCATTCATTGGTTACATCTTTGAGATTTAAAGTAAGAGATTATTTTGCAAGATAAAATGATATTAAAAATATTAGTACATAAGTTAAGGAAAAATTTTGGTGCAATAAAGAATTAGAGAGAAATAGAAAATTAAGATACTAGAAAGAAATTTCATAATTATTATGACCTTTATAGTGAAATTAGGCATTGGATAATCCCAAAATGATATAAAATGAAATAATCTTTTATCTTTGTGAGACTAAAAGAGTTGAAAATGAAAAATATTTTTTCTTGAAATGTTTGAAATATACCCAAATTAGATCTCAAATGTAAATGATTTGTTATAATATGAACATTCCTAACCTTCTAACTAATCAAAATTATAGTGATCGTGGAAACTTCTCCTCATATTGCTTGAATATATGGAAATAAAATTTCAAGAAATACAAGTAGTCCATTACCTTTATTAAAGTCCAATAAACCAATTTTGATCTTAGAAAATGATAACCACCATCATCATTGATGTTTTTTCAATGTGTTTTAGTTGAGTTTATGATGTAGATAAACTCCAAGATACTTGTTTAAATTAACTTCCACTAACTTGTTATTGTCTTATGCAAATATAAAGCAAGTGAGTGTGTGAGTGTTTTGGATTTGGTGACCACAACCTTTGTCTTACCGATGTACTAATTTTGAAGAAAGATGATTGCACTTAGAGGCACTTTCTATAGCTTAATATTAGGGAAATGGATATTTGATTCTATGCTCATCCTGGGATTTCCATGTGGCATTTGATGATGATGATGATGACTATGAATATTTATTATTAAACTATAAATAGGTGTTTTCCACATTCCAATATAAGGGAGATGTGTAATTTCTTCAATCACTGACATGGAACAAGTATACCCACACTAGTGTAAATATATTGTAACTTAAGATTTCCCATGCAATAAGAGGGGTTGGTTTTAACTATTTTTAGATTTAGAAATTGGGAAACGTTTGCACCTCAATGGATCACCTTATTTTTAGTGCATGCAAAATCTAGAATAAAAATTGATCTATAGAAATGACTATTCTAACCAAAGTAGCACCAACACAAACTTCTTCTCCCCAACCTATTTTTAACTTATCAATATAAATTACAAAAAATAAAAAATAAACACTAAAGAAAAATCAACCCTAATACCTATATTACAATTAATTTATTTCCACCAATACTCAATTATAGTAGAATATTGTTAATACAACTCTCAACTTAAAACAATATTTTTTTCTCCTATCTCTTCCATATATTATTTTTAATAAAAATATCAAAAAAATTACTGAAGCTAACTAGATTTTATCATTTTAACATTCATCTGTAACTTAAAACTAATTAAATGATCCACCATTAAATAAAATCAAGTTAGATCGGGTAACCCTTTGAAAATAATTTTTTTATCTTTTAGTGCATAAATTATTTTTAAACTTATGATTTAAAAAAAAAAATATTCAATCAACTAAATGTTTCATGGTTTTAAAGATTTTTTCCTCAATAAATTTAAAAATGGTTAAATATTTAAAATTAAAAGATACCTTTTGAAACTACCTTACCTTCATCTACATTTTGATGTGATTCTCTCCAATGGAGCTTTTTAATCTCTATACTTTTTCCTACGTTATATTTATAAGAATTCTATCACAATTTTCTTAATATCAACTAAATGATAAAAGGAATTGACTTAATCATTTTGATTTTTCTCAAATAGATTTAAGAATAATTAAAATATTGAAGTCGAATAATGCTTGAAGTCGGGCTAGCTTTAGAATTTTTCATTTTGACATTTCTTTATAATAAATTTAAAAGTAATTAAACGTTAAAGTCGAGTAATAACTTTAAAATCAGGTTATTTTTAGTCAAAAATTTCTTATAATTTCATACAAATTAGATAAAATAAGATTAGTCGTTCTCATTTCGTAATTTGATGGAATAATTTTGTCACCACACTTGAAAAAAAAATTAAAGTTTTTTATTTAGAGCTTAAAAAAACCTCTATTTCATTGAATATTTTATAAAGGGAAGAATAAGAATAAAGTTATTTAGTTTTAAAAACTAGTTTTGAATATTTTTATTTTTTCTTAAAATTTGATATTTAATTACTAAGGTGGTGGTGGTACCAAATTGGTCCAATTTTCTTAGTTTTTAATTATCTAGCTCCTCCTCTGTTTTGGCGAGATTGGTGTTGTAACTTTCTTTTTTTCCTCCACACTCTTCCAACTTCCTTTATCTTGCATTTCCTTCAGCTCTTCTCGTTCTTGGGACATTGGTGTCTTAGCTTCGCGATCCATTGTGTTCGTCCTTTTGAAGGTAGTCAGAGAAGAAGTTTGGTCTAGGAGATTTGCTTTGCAATTAAATGAAGATTTATTTTGTGCGGTATTCGAATCCTCATCACTGTTGATGCTTGAGGGGTTGTAGAGTTCACTTTTTGTTGTTGGGCGGGGCTTTCTCCCTGCTTGTCTTGAGAGTTGTTTCTTTCTTGCCCGATTTCTTGTGATTCAGAGTTTTCTCTAGAGTATTCTTCTTTGATGACAGTGTAGTGTTCTTTTTGTGCTCCTTCCCACCATGTAGATCTGTGGTGGTTTTTTTTCTGGTAGAATTTTTCTCGGAGGCTTTTGGGCAATTTTGGCTCGATGGCCTGTCTCAAAGCAAGATCGGCATCTGAAAGAGGACACTTTCATAATCGAGTTTCTGGTTCACACAATAGTCTTTACTTGTTAGGTTTATTTCAGCTGGGAATCTGGCGCTGAAGTCCATTTCCACACAGATGCATGCATAGGTGGTTCTGGCATATTCCTCTGTTTCTGGGCACCTGCAGTAAAATTCCCCAATTGCATTTCCAATGGCTTTTAGTGAGGAGAGGTTCCAGAGATGCAAGGGTAGACTTGGCAATCTCACCCAAACTGGTGCTGAGGTTATGACTGTTGTTGACGGATCAAATGATGGATTCCATGGCTTCATGAATAGGCCTGATTTTTCCCAAAACCAAGGGCCCGAATCTAGAATACATTGTTTTCTTTCAGGATTTTCGAAATCTACTATAAAGAAACCCATAACACAGGGGTAGATATTAATTTCATCAGAAATGACAGGCTTCCATACCTCCGAAATCCAATTGTGGAGAGCTGTTAGCCGCGGCCAAAAACCATTGAACTGACAAATTAGGGCACTTTCGGAAAACTTCAAAGCCTCATCGAGTGAGGCCTGGACCACCTAGACAGTGGGAGCTGGGGCTTCACTGACGATATGGGCAGGAGCTTTCCCTCTAGAAGCGGACGAAAATGAGCCAGCAACTATTTTCGCGAAACTGGGAGCCATATTTTCCTTGCCCGTAGAACTCAGCCACAGAGAAAAAAGCAGAAGATAAGATTAGATCTAGATCTGGTTGCAGAAGATTAGATCTAGAACCTAGCCGCAAAGAAAATTAGATCTAGATCTAGATCTAGCCACACAAGATTAGATCTAAAACCCAGCCGCTGAATCTCAGTAAGCTTTATTACTTGTCATCATCTCTGTAAATCAGGTAGGGGATTTAAACCTTGGATCTCTAAGTTTTCACTGATTTCAGATTAATTTGATCACCATTTGAGCTACGTCTAGGACATTTATTTTAATATTTTTAAGCAAATAAATTCTCTTTATTTTAATATTTTTAAGAAAAAAAAAGTTCTCTTTTAATATTTTTAAAATTAATAATTTTCTTAAAAATTTAGTAAACATTTATATGAGAAAATGATCCTTTATTTTAAAATTAAAGAGATAGATTCCATTCGAGTATTGACCATCTTGTCACTTTTAGGGTCATTGATGAGGAATGTTGGAATAGTAAAGCTCATCTATTTTGTTTCTTTGTGGACTTTAAAAAAGCTTTTGACACTCTTCCTTGGGATAAGCTTTGGAAAATTTTGTGATTGGCCTCTATGAGACGGTTGTTGCCAAGATTAAGACCAACAAAGGGTGGTCTAAAGATATTAAATGCAAGATCAGGGTTAAGCAAGGGTGTCCCCTTTCCCCTACACTTTTTGGTATTTACATCAATAAGCTAGAGGAGTGTTTGGAAATCATGGGGTGCAAGGGGACCGAGCTTGCTGGTATTATCATTATTATTCTCCTCTACGCCGGTGATATCATTCTTCTTGCTAGGAGCCATAAGGACCTGGACAAGCAACTTAAGACTCTACATCACTATTGCTCCAAGATGGGTATGACATTTAATACTAACAATACTAAAATCATGACAATTAAATCCAAAAAAATTACCCATGGAAATTTTGTCTATGATAACAGTTGCTTGGATTGGGTCTCTTTTTATAAATATTTGGGTATTGACATTCCTTATCAACTCTATTGAAATTACAACATTGAGAAAATGATTATTGGAGGCTGGAAAAATTATTATGAGCTTGAAAGCCATTGCAAGATTATTGATCTTTGTATTTGGAGTAAAAAAAGGTTCCTC
The DNA here is from genome assembly GCA_000404065.3 of Pinus taeda. Lineage (NCBI taxonomy): Eukaryota > Viridiplantae > Streptophyta > Pinopsida > Pinales > Pinaceae > Pinus > Pinus taeda. The sequence continues at coordinate 12,119 of APFE030077208.1, forward strand.
TTTGAGACCCTCGTCACCCTTGTTGTCTATACGGTTGTGAAGGTTGGGATTGCAGTATATCCAGAGAGTCATTGAGAAATATTGAGATGATTCACAAGAAATTCATAACCTATAATCTCAAGATCAAGGGAAATACCCCATATCCTATCCTCCTGATTAAAGTTGGCCTCTCCCCTATTGAAAGTAGGGTCATGTTTAACTATCTAATGTATAAGAAGAATCTTTACAACATGTAGTCCGAGAGGCTTCCTAACATTACTTCTAAGTTTAGTCAAAACCCCCACCTTCGCCTCAAGCGTGGCTGACATAAGGATGCCTAGTCTTGGCTCAACTATTGTGGGATAAATGAGGAGATCATCTTGGGAAGCAAGGATAGTGTGAAAAACACTATCACCTCCAAATTTAAGGATAAGCTATGGGATGATAAGGAGATGGAGGGTAAAAGGGAGCTAAGATATTATAAGGAAGTGATCAACACCCCCTTGAGAACCAAAATTATCTCACTGTTTTAACAAGCTCAAAGAAAAAGACGAACATCGCTAAGATTATAACTAATTCTCATGAGCTTTGAAGTGAAACCGTGTGGTGGTTTACTTCAAATATTCCTTGGGATGATAGAATTTGCCAGCTTTGCGATACTAAGAGGGTGAAAGATGAAAAGCATTTTCTTATAGATTTTCCAACCCTTATTCACATCTGCTCTCATTTCCCTGACATTTATCACATTTCCAATCTTCTTCACTTGTTAAGTCAACCCAACTATAGTGATCTTGGTGTGCTTTTTTCCCTTCTTTTTGAGCACAGAAATAAGGTTCTAAAAAATTACAATTAGATTTTTTTTCTTCCTAAGGTTTGATAGACCATATTAGTCTTAGTGGATGTTAATCATCATCATCATCATCATATATATTTATATTTATTGATAACAATATACATAGTGTTAATTAGACTTAATAAGAGCTATTGGAATGTGATGTTTACTTTTGTAATATATAACTACAT
>APFE030077208.1:13679-30425 GCA_000404065.3 Pinus taeda
TTTATGTAATTTTGTTTTAATATTGTGTATAGGGAAATTTTATTGATTATGATAATATGTATTAAGACATGTAGCATTAGGTCCTAGTTTGATGGAGTGTCACAAAATATAACGATATTATTAATGTGGAAAATCAATACTATCTTAAGGAAGTGTTTGTGCAATACAATGAAGAAAATCATAGATCATACATTGTATGGAAACTATAACTTTAGGTTAAGAAGTTGGAAAATAAAGTCATTCCCCTAGCAAAGAGAATTAGCAAAGAGAATTGTAGGCTTATAATTTCTTCCCTCAAATGAAAAGGAAGATAAATCTATCATCATGGAATATTGTAATCTTTAATAATGTTTTAATTTCATATTTTTGTTTTCTACTTGTATCACCTTACTCCTTTGGGTAAGCATAAAAATAATAATCTAAGTATTTTTGAGACAATTTAAAATTCTTTTGGTTAATTATGGCTCCATAGAAACTCATATTATCATTTTCAATTTGGTTTAATTTCTTTTATTGATGGCAAATAACTACTATAATGTATATAATTTTTGGTAATTAATATATCATGTCTTCTTTATTTACAATATACAAATATGATATAAAATAAATTATAATTATACTTAGTCACACTATTCTAGCCATAAATCAATAAAAATAATAAATTATAATTTTAAATTAAATATGATAATTTTTTTTTAATCTTTTAGATATGGTTTTTTAAAATCAAAATTAACTATAAAAATATAAATAAAGATTATTGATTTTACTTCATACTTCTGTTTCTAGACTATTAATTAAAATAATGAAAATTATCATTATAAATTGAACCCAAAGATAGCTTTATATATCAAACCCATAAATAAAAAACATTACAGCTGTACTTACATGACACTGATACATTGCACTTCTTTAGCGTTTATAAACAATCTGATCACTAAATATTTTTGAGTTTATGGTAATGGAGTCATGTGAGAAGATGAATCAAGGAAATCCCTCCATAGGTGAAGAGCTAGAGTTTTAAAAATGGAAGATGAGATAGAGTCACGATACGAGAAGAATACTAATATATAACACAATTATTTAAAAATCCTTGGTGAAGAAAGAAGGAAGTAGAGAACATTTATAAAGACAAATGACCAGATGGGTAAACTTTAATTTTAGATGGAAAAGAAAAGACAGTCTTTTATCTTATACTTAATTCTATAATAAAATTCATCCTTAATAGATATTAAGAAATGATTACCGATTTTCACATAAATAATGTATATCGTATTGAGGAAAGCACATTAATTTCTTTATGAATGCTTCTGAAATCAGGGTACCTGTGCTAAAAGGTGGAAAAACGATCGAGTAAGGACTCTATGTCACAAAACATGATTAATAAGCATTGTATTACACCTATATGGCACTAATGTATATTCTTTTGAGGAAAGCACATTAATTTTCTGATGAATGCTTCTGAAATCAGGGTACCTGTGCTAAAAGGTGGAAAGATGATCGAGTAAGGACCCTAGGTCACAAAACTTGCGTCATAAGCATTGTAATTACACCTATATGGCATTAGTGTATATTGTATTGAGGAAAGCACATTAATTTCTTTATGACTGCTTCTGAAATCAGGGTACCTCTGCTAAAAGGTGGAAAGTAAGGACCCTTAGGTCACAAAACTTGACTAATAGGCATTGTAATTACACCTATATGGCACTATCACATTGTACAAGGAACCATTTCATCATAAACTATGTTTTAGTAACTACATCTTTGTGGCCAGGAACCATTTCATCATAAACTATGTTTTCGTAACTACATGTTTGTGGTCATTTGAGGTTCTTGCTCAGTGGTTTTACATTCTATTAATTGATGAGTTCTATGGAAAACTTAGTTTCATAGCATTGGTTATACCTATTCCTTCATCCCCTTATCAGGATGGCTGCAAATTCTGGAAAACTTAGTTTCATAGCATTGGTTATACCTATTCCTTCATCTCCTTATCAGGATGGCTGCAAATTCAGCTTGGATATGGGTCGCTTAGTGTTAGAGCTTATTGCATGGCAGTAGAGTTATGACCCTATATTCAGCTTAGATATGGGTCGCTTAGTGTTCTCGAGCTTATGGCGTAGCTATGGAGTTATGCTACAAGGGAGAAAGAATTAATGTGTAATATTCTCCCTAAGGACAGACTATATTCAGCATAGATATGGGTCATTTAGGGTTTTTGAGTTTGTGGCAGTGGAGTTATGCTCTAAGAAGAGCGTGGGTCGCTTCGATTATAGGTGAGGGACTCAAGAAGAGAGTTCATTAGATGGAACACAAAATGGGATGGATAATCTTTAACTTTTTAAGTAACATTTAAATCAATATTTCATTTTCATGCAACCAAAATCATAATTGGGCCAGTTGATTTAAATTCTATAAAGAAAAATTAAAAAATCCTAAACCTATCTATCTGATCTGAATTCCTTGCACTGTAAACACTAATGCGAAAAGATGCACACTGCGGCTCAAAAATAATCTAGAGTCCAAGTATTTATGCTCACCTTTGCTTGCATCGACGTCCAATTTTTTGTATCGAGGCTGCTCCAAACCACGAGCTGGCTTCTGATACTTCTCGCTTTTCATCCATCTTCTTCGACTCCACGAACGAAAAACAAAAAGGGATTATATGTAACATGCACAAGGCGGAAAACAGGGCCTGGCCACTGTTTGCTTCCATAAATACTCGGCCTCAGTATCCTCATCCTCCATGGCCAGAAAACCCTAACCATGAACAAAACTTGTGAAGAATATCACACGGTCTGGTCTTACCCTTTTCACAGTGATGAGGTCATCTACGGAGTTGCGAGAAATCGACGTTGAACGGGGAACTAGAAAGGGGATTCATGCTCACCTACGACTCAAATTATATTTTACGGATATGCATGTGCACGTTGGTTTGAATATTAGTTCGATGAAGACATTTAGGTATTTGAATACAACGGTCATTCTCTGCATCAGAGTTAGTTGGACTGTATTCGCTTATTTATAAAAATCACTATTGGGAATCCGAAGTGCGCCGGACTATATTAGGAAGTAAACTTCGCCATCAGCTACGTTTTAACCATGGTAAAGAAATTTGTAGGCATGGCACCGGTCATTCGTAGGTCGCGGCTGACCACTAGCAAGAACTGGTAGCTGGAACTACCATATTTGTATAGAAATAACCAGTTGGAGTTACCGTGGTATTAAATTATTCACTGCACTGCATTGAATTCCAGGATGCAGAAAGCCAGAGATGGCAGTTTCTGGTAGCAATAACTATGGACAATGAAGCATTTCGCTATCAAAAAAACTAAAAATATCCCATCGAAATAAAAACCCTCTAGGTCCACTAAATACCTTGAGTCCACACCAGGATAGGGTCGCCCTACTAATCTGATATGACTCTCAACCTGCCTGATTCATTTGATACAGTAAAAGGTCGACCGAAAGATGTAGCTGCAGAATATATGATATTTAGTTTTTCTAAACAATTTGATTGGTGAGTCTGCTTTGCAGGTTAGCTCGCGTTTTGACTTATTAATTTTAGGTTAACCAACTTTGTAATTTACCAATCCCGAAATAAATAAAAATAAACGAAAATAAATAAATAAATGGATACAGTAATCAGTTCATGCTAAGTTATGATAAGTTTCGCTACTTCCCGACTAAAACAATACTCATTTTATGCCGTGAATGAGTGAGACAGACATGTCTTTGTATATAATAAGTGAATGACGACAAAGAAGTACAGAAATATGAAAAGGGTCCAGCTGGGTACAAATAAACGGATTGCAAAGCTCCTCCTTACATTTTCCCAGATATTCTGGAAGCCTTTGAGGATAGGAAAGGGGCCCAGCTGCGTACAAATAAATGGATTGCAAAGCTCCTCCCTACATTTTTTTCCCTGAATATTCTTTTATTATAACATGCTAATGGTGGCAGGACCATATGTGAGTAGCTATTTTCTCTCTCCATAATATCTCCTTGAAGCGGCCATAGCCATGCTAAGGTAGCGGAAGATAACCAGCCATGACTATGGCTGAAACTTTGAATATCATGTATTAAAAGTGAACTTAGTAAGGTTTTCCATGGGAGCAGGTAGTTCAAAAGAGAGATCCCCATGTGAAAGTGGGTGGGAAATATCGACAAGAATAACATGGATTCTTAAAATCGTGAAACTTTAAAGACAATATTATAATATAAATTCTACTTAAGATATGTAATTATTTAAAAACAGATAGCTTCAAAATTAGATGATATTTACAAGTCTAACAACTTACTTGGTCAACATTAATTATATTATTTATTTTTGCATCATTATTTATTAGTATTGGAAGAGTCTTGGAATGGTTCCTTTGGATGGAATATTTTGCTTAGTTGATACAAAATTTGATTATCAAACTTTTTTTAACAGGGATTTTTGCTTTTTTAAAACGTTCCATATTATCAGAGTAGATCAAGGTCGAACTTTTAGTTGCTCCATAGAAGATATTTGAAATGGAGTTTACCGGGTTTCAAGTTAACTTTATTAAAAAATATCTTTCCTATTTTATCTCTCAAAAATCGGTTTAAATTATTTTAAATTATATTTTTAAATAAAAAGTTTTTTATTTTCTAATTTCAAATATTCTAGTAATTATTTTTTTTCTTAACATTTTTCATATTATTCATTTACTAAATAGTAAAATTGAGATAATTGAGATAGGAAAATGACCAGTGTTAATTTCACACAACTGTGAAGAGAAATGTCTAATTAAAGATTATTCTCTTTAAATAAGCCTTCTGATTTATGGGGGATTTATTTGGGTTTTATGAAATTAAAAAAAAAATCATCTAGTATGTAATGTAGGAATGTAGTATAAAACGGAACTTATTCTACTAACAAGTAATTATGCTACATTCAAAGTACAATGACATTATTGATCAAGCAAAATGAGAATATTTTATAGTTGAACTATGAACATATTTAAAAAATGCATTAGTTTCTGACTAACATACTTACTAGAACCATGGAAATTTAGCAAATGCTTAACATAATGGAGACATAAAACACAATTAAAAAAGGATATTCTCAATATAATTTGTTAAGCAAACACATACAATATAAACTACAACGATCACACATACAAAAAGATAACTCACATCAAGGTATACATAGTAATAATGTTTACACTTTGTTCACCCAAAAAATTAGCTAACAATAAGAGAAGAAAATCCAAAAAGATAACTCACTATACATAGTAATAATATTAACACTTTTAGTTTATTTATAACTTTTCCTAATGAATATTTACCTTCTCACTTCCCTACTATTCATCTACCTAAAAGTGAATCTTCAACTTATCTATGATTTTTCAACCTTAATTCACTTTAGGACATGTTATTTTGGTTTGTCATTGTTTAATTAGATAATACTATTCAACTCATTTGTATGCTCATTAATAAGACAATATTTTTTGGTAAATTTATCCCTTTGAGAAGAAACTATAATCTACCATTAGTTTAACATTGAAAATATTTACAATTAACGCAATTCATTTTTTACTTATTTGAGTAATCTAATTTTTAAGGAAACATTGATCTTTTATCAACTCGATGATGGCGGCGATGATGATGATGATAATGATTAACATCCACAAAGACTAATACAACCCATCAAACCTTAAGAATGTAAGGGATTAATTGTGATTATTTAGAATTTTTTCCATATTCGAAAAAAAGGGAGAGCCTTCCTGGATCATCATAGTTTTGTTGACTTAACATGTCAATAAGGTTGCTAGTGTGGCAAATTTTTTGAAAATTAGAATGAATATGAGAAAGAGCTAGGTGTCCAAGAGAAATTGATTTTCATCTTCAACCCTCTTAGTTCACAAAGGTGAAAAACTCTTTCATCCCAAGGTGTTTTTGGCATAGACTAAATGTCCAATTTCACTTTAAAGTTCATGAGAATTAGTTCTTATCTTGGTAATGTTCATTTTCTTCTTAGCATTGGTTAAGATAGAAAGATAATTCAGGTTCTTGAGATTGGGGTTGATCACCTCTTTATAATATCTCAATTTCCTTTTTCCATTTAACTCCTTATCATCCCACAACTAATCCTTAAATTTGGAAGTAATAATGTTTTTAATATTATTCTTATTCTTCAAGATGATATACTTTACCCCCAATGGTCTAGCCAAGATTGAGCATCCTTATGCCAACCTCATTTGAGTCGGAGGTGGGGGTTATGGCTAGAGTTAGAAGCAATTTTAGGATACCTCTTGACTTCCATTATTTATAACTTCCTCTTATACACGAGATACCTAATAATAGTCATGCTTTCAATGAGCGGAAATTCAAGCTTCAATTAGGAGGATAAGGTAGGGGGTATTTCATTTAATCTTGAGGTTGTAGGTTAGAAATTGCTTTTGGATGAGCTCAATATTCCTCCATGATTCTCTATATACATTGCAACCCCAAACCTCACATCCATATAGGGTGACGAGATTCTCAAATATGAACTAGGGTGATATTTTTTTTCCTTTCATCATATTTACCCTCTTGAAGTTCTTCATTTTCCTTATTTAACCAATGTATTTACTTCATTGGTCAAATAACACACTCTAAACACACTTGAAAACCCATCAAACTAGATTGATCCATCCTTTGAATGCCATAACCATTAGGCCTCCTTTGAAGTTTGAAAATGCATCTTTTATTTTACATGAATGAAACATCAACGTTCTCTAAATCAAAAGAAAATTTATTTCAAATTACATTGATGAGCCCTTGGGGCTTCTCCAAATAACTAAATATGATATCTTATGATTTTCCATAGTAAAAGATAAGGGCTCTTCAAAAGATCATCTTTTGATTTTCCATGATGAACCATTATGTCTCTTCAAAAGGTTAAAGGAGACAACTTTTGAATAGCCTTGGTGATAAACCATTGGGTCTCTTTGAAAGATCATCTGAATTTCCCCTAATGAATAATTGAGGATCGTGAGATATCAAAGAAAATATCTTTCAATTTTCCCTAGTCAAACATTAGGACTCTTCAAAACATCATATTTCAATTCCTCACATGGATCATTAGGACCTTCAAAATATCAAAGGAAATTTATTTGAATTCTCCCTAAAGAACCATTACGGCTCCTTGAAAGTTTTTCTTTTGATTTTCCCAAATGAACCATCATGGATGTTTGAAATATCAAAGGTGGCATCCTTCAATCTTCCCTATTGAATCATAAAAGGATCTTTGAAAGATCAAATATTGATTTCTCCTTTGAAATATTGAAAGGTATAACTTTATATTTCATTGAATCAACCATTGAGATGATGTTGGAAAAATGTTCTAGACTTAGGTCATAAAGCAAGGTCAATGGCGTCCTTCAATTACAATACTTTAAATACGAATGAAAAGGGATCAAGATTGAATGATTTTTATCCATGTTAATGATTTCATAATAAAAAATGTGGAGGAATCAAAGTACAAGATAATTTTGTTGGGTATGTGTTATATTCTTTCCATGAATAGGTCCACACGCTATTATGTTGTGACAAGCACAGTGGGGGTGACAACCCCCCTCGATGGGGGGTTTGCAAGGGGGCAATATCCCCCATACAAGGGGTCTAGGGAAGCACCCAAACCAAATAATTTGTTGGGTGGACCCATGGATGATGGGAAAAACTACCGATGGTTTTGTTCATGTTTTTTACACACTGTTACTTTTGGGCATGATGGTTTTTCCCATGTTATTTTGTAGATATAGTCAGGGGAAGTATGGTTATGTTCTAATACAAGGTAACTAATGGATTGGGGTTTATGAATGCTTCCACATGTATATAATGTATTGTAACATTGAAAGAAATATATGAAAAATCAATCTAGCTTTCCAGGCTTTATGTTAAAGGAGAATATCTCTGTGTTTATTTTTATGTTCTTACCATTGTATATATATATATATATCTGTTTTCTGTTTCAAGAACTGGTTTGCAGGTTTAATTTCTATATAGGGTTAAAACTTACACATTTTACTAGCAGTTCTTGTTTGAAAATTTTCAAGTCAAAAACTATAGGAACCATTTTGAGGCCATAAAGGAACATTTTTTGTGGGCCTGCCATTATTAAGAACATATATTCCATATCTAAAGGTCAATATCTTTCCGACGAAGCAAAAATAACCTCAATCATAGCTTATATGAGAAGGTTACGCATCCTAGAAGTTGACCTGTCGAAATTGATCACCATTATTCAAGAGGATGTCATGTTAGCCCCCATTACTTAATGGTAAAAGGGTATAGACACATGATCATGATAAATAAGAATCTAGAATATTTAATATTATACTCTAGTTAATATTTAAATGTCTTCAACTTAATCATTGGAAGGCTATCAGGTTGTGTTATAACCATATCATTAGGAGGAAAAAGGCTTCCATTATGTTTGAGTGTGTTTTGTTCCACATATGAGAAGAGTAGCCAAGAGTGGATAGGGAGATAGAAAACATAGAGTTTTTGTATATTGCAGTATCTCATGGGTTACATGTCTCACTCCTTCATAGTTACACTCATTTTCCCTTGAGAGAAAGAGAGCATAGCAACCTCACCTTCCAACTAGGTTTGTTGCCGAAAGGGTTTGCTAGGTTATAACATGTGACAATTGTGTGTTGTGAGTTTTGTTTCATCGTTCTCCATTTTTTGCATATTTTATCTATTGCATGCTTAAGAATAACACAATAATTAATAAATCTAGAAATCAAAGGAGAAATTAACCCTCATAGTTTAGATTTTGGATTTTAAGTATAATTTCAATAGTTTGTTGTGACAAACTTTCCATTGGTATATCCATGATAATTTAAAAATCATATTGGTGTAAGAGTAGGTTTCCTTAGGTATATTGTGGGGATTTGTAGGGGACCCAGATTAGCTAAGCCAAAAGTACTGAAATCAGAACCATGGTCGGTGAATCTATTAATAACTTTCAAGATCCTCTAGAGGAAAGGTTTACATAGTTGGAAGCAAAGGTTGTAGATATAAACCCTAATGTGTGCCTCCTCATGACAACCCTAAGAAATAATATTAGGATATTTTGAGAAGATAGATGTTCTAATGCAGAGGTTTGATTAGAGGAGAAATCAATAGATTAGGAAAAGCCGTACAGAGAGTCTAAGAAAGAAGTAAAAAAGGATCAACCTAGTTTGAGTGTTGTGACCCATTCAATGCCCTTTTTGAAAATGGAAGTGAAGGTCAACATCAATCCATATCTGATGAGATTGACATTATAAAGTTAAGTCATTAGTTGCAACAATTAGAATTTTATTTTACTATTCATCATATAGAGGAATAATTGAAGATTTTCTTAGTTGAAATCATAAGGCCATACCCTGACTTGGTGGGAAAGTCACACATATACCTTAATGTTGGAGGGATATCCTATAATGATGTTAGGTCCCTATAATACTGGTGAAGCCCCGTTATTGTTATTGTTAGTGTAGCCTCCTTAATATTATTAATTTTCCCATGTAGCTCCCATATTGTTACTGTTATGTCCCATAGAAGCACAATATTCTTATTGTTGTTCCCTTACATTATTATCATTATGTAGGCTCTGATTATATTGTGACCCTTTAGACTCCTATATATTTCAAGGAGTTCTTGCCATTTGAATAATCCAAGAATTGTTGATTTATGTGATGTAAAGGAGGTTTCCTTCTCAAAGAGGCTAATTTTCAAGTCGTTGATCAATATTTTATTTTGTTTTATGATCTAGTAGCATAAAATTTGGTATTAGACCTTTGGATTCTAGTTTTTCATTGCTTCAAATAGGTTATTTTGGAATTTTTTCTATAACATTTTTTATACAAGGCTTCAGAAGTTGAAATTTCAACAATGTCGAACTGAAATCTTGATGAACTTTGTGTAAAATTTTTAAATCTTGGTTCAATATATTTTCTGAGATATGGTCCAAAGAATTTATGGTTTTTGCATGCTCTAGAATTCAGTCTCAAATAGGTCACCCAAGGAAAAATGTCATAACTTTCTCTACGAGTGGATTTGAATTTTGTGAAAAGTCACTGAAAGTTCACACACTGTAGCTTGTCATGTATCATTTCAAGGCCAAAAGTTGAAACAATGAAATGTGGAATTATGTACAAGTTTTCTCAACTAAACCAGTCCATAATTAGGTCATCGTGGGATATTGGAGAGTCAAAATTATAGAGATACAAGAGTTTCAATATTGAGCTCCTAAAAGAAAGAAAAAAGTGTGTGTTTTTTAAAATTATATAACTTTTGTTTGAAAAATTAGTTTGAAATGATTTAAAGGGAATATTGAAACATAGATATTAGTATTTGGTTCTAAAATTTCTCGCAAACAAAATAAATCTACACCCATTAAACCCTCAGCAAGATCTACTATGATGCATGAAGAGGAATAATTGCAACATGATATATCAAAATTATGAGACTAAGACCAACAATTTTTGTTCTCACAAAGAGCAACGAAAGATGAACTAAAAGGGGACATGGACGGTTTAAACATAGAAATAAAAGGTGGAATGAATGGTTTCAAAGTAGACATGGAAGGTTTGAAGGAGGTTTGGCAAAGTTGTTAGAAGAAAGGCTTCCCAGTGGTGATATGGTATTTTGTGAAACTCACATAGAGAACAAAAAAACACGAGTCATGATTTTATAGTTTCCAACTTTGGGATGAAGACCAATTATATTCCAAAGATCAATATGCGGAAGTTTAATGGAAATGATCTTGTAACATGGATATTGCATATGGAGCAATTATTTCATCTACATGATGTGCCATACACATAAAAGGTACAAATTGCATATTTATATCTAGAAAAAAATCAGTTTTGTGGTATTGATGGATTTATTCTCGTAAATAAATTATCACTGAGACAATTTTTATGGAAGAATTGGTAGCACAATATGAAGATACAAATAGCAATACATTCCTTAAAAAATTAATAAATCTCAAACAAAAGGGTTCAATGGCAGAGCACATTGAGGAATTCCAAAGACTGAATATGAAGGTAAATGATATTCCAAAGGAGCATAGGTTTGATGTCTTCATAGGGACTTTAAAGGATAATATCCAACATGAGGCTCACCTTTGAGAACCTGATTTATTAGAGAAGATATTCAAGGTGGCAAGAAAAGTTGAAAGCAAAATTATGGCAACAAGGAAGTATACCACTCACAACTATAAAGATGGAAGTGTTGCTACTCATAGTCTCCCACAACCTACAAGGATGACACCACAACAACTTGAGGAAAATACAAAAAAAGGGCATCGTTACAATTGTGATATAAAATACACTAAGGGCCATATGTTTTCCGAGAAGAAATTATTTTACATAGATTGTGAAGAGGAGGAAGAAAAGGAATAAGAAACATCAAAAGAAGATGATATACACTACGACCAACCCCAAATAAAGAAGAAATGAATCAAACCATATCTTGTAATGCATTGGAAGGAATTCCATTCCTCAAACTCTCAAGATAGAAGCATATATCAAGAAAAAAAGCTAATAGTGTTCATTGATTCTAGTAGTACCATAATTTTATTCATTGTAAGATACCCAAGGAATTGAATTGCTTTCTATATCCACCACTAGAGTGTCAAGTGATGATTTCAAATGGAGGAACTATAATTTTCTTAAGGAAGTGACATAATATCAATATAATCATGGGGGTATGTGTATTGAATAGTCCAATGGTTTCCATTCCAATCAGTGTTGTTGTTGTTATATTAGAAGTCTAATGGTTACAACCCTTGGGGACGATAACTTTTAATTTTCAAGAAATTGTCTTAAAAATATCCTAGGAAGGAAATGGAATTGAATTAAGGGTTATCGCAATGAAAGTGGGGAAGATAATTAGCTATAATGGCATGAAAAATCTTTTGAATAAATAATAATGAGTTATAATTTCACAATTATGCTCAATAGATGTTCAAACATCAAAATCATCTATTTCTAGATATCTCCAAAGAATATTGGACAATCATTCCAAGGTATTTGATACTCCCAAGGGCCTCCCTCTTACTCATGCTTATGATCATGCTATTCACTTGATTCTAGGAAGAATTCCTCCAAACATTAGACCTTATAGATATCCCTATGCCCAAAAAATCGAAATTGAACATATGATTGCAAAAATGCTAGAGGTGTGTATAATTCAACCTATCCAAAGTTCATTCTCTTCTCCAGTAGTATTGGTAAACAAGAAGAATGGGTCATGGCATGCGTGTCCCAATTATAGGGAGCTCAACAAGCTCACTATTAAAGATAAATTTACCATTCTTTTCATTGATGAATTTTTGGATGATTTACATGGAACAATTTACTTCATCAAGCTAGATCATCATTCAGGATATCATCAAATTAGAATGAAGATTGAAGACACTTTGAAAAAAACATTTAGAACTCATGAAGCTCATTATGAATTTTTCTTCACGCCCTTTGGCCTTACTAATGCACCTTCCACATTTCGAGGTTTGATGAATTCCATTTTCAAACCCTTCCTTAGAAAATTTACGTTAGTATTTTTTGATGATATACTAATCTATGACATGTCTTGGAAGGACAATATTAAACATGTTCAAAAGGTTCTCAAACTATTGGAGGAGAAACAATTGTACGCAAAAACATCCAAATGTTTCTTTGGGGTATAAGAGGTGGAATATTTGGGTCACATTGTATCTCATGAGGGTGTTAAGGCATATCCTAAAAAAAAAGATCCATCAAGGAATGGAAAATCCCCACAACCATAAAGCAACTTCGAGGATTTCTCAAATTGATAGGGCATTGTTGCAAGTTTGTTACGAATTATGGGAAAATAGAACCACCTCTAACAACTTTACTATAATAGCCCCATGTTAAAAGTTCATATAATAAAAGTTAATAAAGGTAAAATAATACCACAGGAAAGGGACACTTATTCCAAGATTAATTTTGGGAAGAATATCCTAGTGGGCATCACTTTTTGTGTTTTATTGCTAAGGGAAGATTGGCAAAGCCAATTGCTAAGGCTTTGGAAAGGAAAAAGGGTATTTTTGGCACATTATTTATGAAAATAATGGAAATTAGGAGAGAAGGAAGGTGAAATGTCACAGGTTTCACGTGAGAATGAAAATGAAAAAAATAATGGAAAATTGAAGAAATTAGATGCCTCATTAATAAAAATACCTCAAAGCATCACTTGGTAGCATTTTTTCATCTTATTGTTAGTTAGTGTTAGAATTTGTCTCAAAGAGGAAAAGCACCAAGACAAGAAAGAAAGAAAGAAAGCAAGGAAAGGAAACAAAAAGCAAGGAAAGGAAAGGAAAAGAAAGAAAGGACAAGGAAAGAAAACGAAGGCAAGGATCAAGTAGCTTTAGTAGGAATACTTGCAGGTAACAACTTGCATGTTTGATTTCCTATCTTCTTTTGACATGAATGGTATTTGCATGTTGGTATATGGTACTTTTGCTATCATTGTCATGTATTTTGTCAGGATGCGATAGTGGATTTTAACCTAGCCTTTCCATTTCCAGATAGCCATGGTGTGATGGGATTGTTCTTGGTTTGAGCTTTGGAATACCAGATGGTTTCATAATTTGGGGTGAGATGGTCTCAGGAAAATTCCCAAAGGCATAGGAATCCCTTGAATGGTAATGGTGGGATACATAGTAAATATTGAGAGTGGAGACAAGAAAATTCATGAAGGATGGTGAAGAAATTATGAGGCATCCAAGCTCAGTTCGGTTTTGTGATATTGAAATTGGTTTTGTTGGGTTGTGTTATATTCTTTACATGTAGTTAATAGGGGGTTTGAGGGGTACCCGTAACCCCACTTTATGGAGTTCAGGGCAGCGCCCCCGAAAATTTTGATTTTGGACCCTATGTTAGGTTGGGCGGACCCACCTACGGTTTTGTGCATGATTTTTGCACATGTCTTTTGGACGCGATGGTTTTTTGGTCCATGGTATTAGACGCGATGGCTTTCAGTCCATGGTATTGGATGCGATGGTTTTCATTCCATGGTATTGGATGCTTCGACATGTATAAATATGTATTATAACATTGAAAGGAACATAATGAAAAATCAAGTTGGTAGTCCCGGTTTCGGGATCCAGTGGGAAAATTTCTATGTATATGTGTTTTATGTGTTGTGCTCTTGCATTTTTTATTTTTCTATGTTTTAGAATTCGTATGTAGGTAATTTCTGTATAGGTTTAAAACCTACATTTGGTATTGGAGCTATTTTTGGCTTCAAAGGGACGCCTTTGTTGCTAAGGGGTTTCGCTCAGGCCTGTGGTAGACCCTGTTCAATGGGAGATCTGTGAGATCGATTCTGGTGGTGAAAGAAGATGGCGAGTGGTGGAAAGATAGAGATTGAGAAATTTAATGGTCAGAGTTTTGAGTTGTGGAAACTCAAGATGGAGGATCTGTTGGTGGATAAAGATCAGTGGATTACGGTAGATCCAAGTACTAAACCAACGGGAGTGACCGATGAAGAATGGAAGAAGTTGGATCAGAAGGCAAAGAGCACAATAAGATTATGTGTCTCGGATTCAATATTGTTGAATGTATCAGGGGAAGCTACGGCAAAGGCTTTGTGGGACAAGTTAGGGACTTTGTACCAATCTAAGTGTCTGGTGCATAAACTATTCATGCAGAAAAAGTTGTATAACCTGAGGATAAAAGATGGAGACTCGGTGACAAAGCATCTGAATGCATTTAATACTGTCGTAAGTTAGTTAGCATCTGTTGATATTAAAATTTCATATGAAGATAAGTGCATCAGTTTGTTGTGTTCTCTACCAGATTCGTGGGATAGTCTGGTTATTGCAATAGGTAGAAATGCAACTGCTTTGCATTTTGATGAATGAGGACGGTCCTAGAACAGAAACAAAAATAAGTCATCGAGAGGGAGATCTAAATCTAGAGGGAGATCTAAATCTCCTGGAAAATCTGTAAAGGTGGTGTGCTGGAAATGTGGAAAGGAAGGGCACTTCAAAAGGGATTGTAAATCTAAAGCTCCTAATAAAGGAAAGGGATCCGATGATGCTCCTTCTACAGAGGCGAAAGCCACCTCAGATGAAGGTAGGGATGTGTACTTGGCTTCTCCAAGTAAACATGTAGATCATGAGGCATGGTTGATTGACTTAGGTGCATCCTTTCACTTCACTCCCCATAGAGATTGGTTCTGCGAGTATGAGAAATATGATGGTGGTGATGTCTTCTTGGGGGATAGCAGGAAGACTAGAATCATTGTTCGCGGAAAAGTAAAGTTGAAGTTGCAAGGTGGAAGGGTTAGAACACTTTCGGGTGTTCTACATATTCCTGCATTGGCCAGAAATCTGTTTTTTGTAAGCAAGCTGGATGATGCAGGTGTAAAAATAGTGTTCAAGAAGGATGCCTACAAGATGGTTCGAGGAGCACTGGTATTGATGCGGGGATTTCAGACTGGAACTCTGTACAAGCTGCAAGGTAGCACTATTGTTGATGGGTGCAACAGTTCTGTGGTTCCTGAAAGTGGAGCAGAAAATCTAGTCATCTCTGGAGAGAGGACCATGTTGTGGCATCAAAGGCCTGGACATATTGGAGAGAAGGGCCTTCGAATACTTCATGGTAAAGGTATGGTAGAAGGTATGAATAATAGCTCTCTAGATTTTGATTTCTGTGAAAATTGTGTTATGAGAAGCAGAATCAGGTGAGTTTCCCCTCTAGAAGTAAGAGGGCGAAATAGATAGAGCTTGTGCACAGTGATGTGTTTGGACCTGTGAAGGTTCCATCACTTGGTAAGTCTGTGTATTATGTATCATTTATAGATGACTTATCAAGGAATACATGGATATATTTCCTTAAGAAGAAATCTGAAGTCTTTGACAGGTTTAAAGAATTCAAGGCTTTGGTGGAAAACCAGACAGAGATGAAGATAAAGGTGTTGAGGATAGATAATGGTGGAGAGTTTTGCAGTAAGGAATTTGAAGAATTATGTAAGAAGTGTGGTATAGCACGGTAGAAGACTACTCCATATACACCTCAGCAAAATGGAGTTGCAGAAAGAATGAATAAGACGTTGATGGAAAGGGAAAGAAGCATGCTCAGTGGTGCTGGGTTAGGACAGGAATTTTGGGCAGAGGCGGTGGATACTGCATGTTACCTGGTCAATAGGTCACCTTCATCAGCGTTGGAGGATAAGACTCCAAAAGAGGTATGGACTGGTAAGGAACCTTCTCTTTCACATCTGAGGGTATTTGGATGTGATGCATATGTACATGTTCCAAAGGAGAAATGAACCAAGTTGGATAGTAAATCTAAAAAGTGCATCTTTATTGGGTATAAGGATGATTTGAAGGGTTATAAGCTTCGGAACCCAGTAACAAGGAAGGTTGTGTACAACCAAGATGTGGTGTTCAAATAGGTGAAAGATAAAGATGTTATTAAACATGAAGTCCAACCAAAGGAGCCTGAGAAGATAAATTTTGAGCTAAAGGAGGAAGAATTAGACTTTATAGCAGACGAGGAATCAGAAGATGAAGAGCCACAAACTCCAGGTGTAAGAAGATCAGTTCGAGAAAGAAGGAAGCCAGAAAGGTATAGTCCATCTTCTTTCTATTCAAATTTTGCTTTATGTTTTACTGATGATGATCCCAGAACTGTGAACGAAGCAGTGGATTCAGAGGATGGAAAACTCTGGAAGGAGGCCATGATTGATGAAATGGCATCTTTGCACAAAAATGAG
>APFE030077212.1:0-16860 GCA_000404065.3 Pinus taeda
CACCTACACCTTTACCTCCACCCCCTTTGCCTACCTTTCCCTCGCCCTTATCCTCCACCACCTCCAACTCCACCTCCACCTCCTCACTGTCCATCCCCTCCTCCTCCTCCTCAAGCTTCACCTCTTCCTTCACCTCGTCCTCCACCTCCTTCCTATCCTCCACCTCATCCTTCATGTCCTTCACCTACACTTCCTCCTCAACTTCCACCTCCTCTTCCTCCACCTCCTCTTCCAAGTCCTTCACCTACACCTCCTCCTCAACTTCCACCTCCTCTACCTCCACCTCATCCTCCCAGTCCTTCACCTAAAACTCCTCCTCAACTTCCACCTCCTCTTCCTCCACCTTATCCACCTCCACCTCGACAACCACCACCACCTCCTCCTCCTCCTCCTCCTCCAACTCCACCTCCTCCACAACATCCTCCTCCTCCTCCACCAACACCTCCTCCACCACCTCCACATCCACCGTTATCTCCTCCTCCTCCTCCTACAACTCATCCACCTCATCCTCCTCCTCCACCTCATCGTCCTTCACCTCCACCACTACCTCCTCCTCATCCTCCAACAAAACCACCACCACCTCCTTCTAAACCTCCTCCTCCACCTCCACCACCACCTCCTTCTAAACCTCCTCCACCTCCACCACCACCTCCACCTCCGCACCCTCTTCCACGAGCTCCACCTCACCCCATCCTCCTCCTCCTCCACCTCCTCCACCTCAAGCTCCTCCACCACCTCTACCTCCTCCTCCACCACCACCTCAACCAACACCACCTACTCCACCAACACCGTCACCTCCTCCTCTGCCTTCACCTCCACCACATCCTCCACCTCCTCCTCCTACTCCACCTCCACCACCACCACCATCTCCTCCTCCACCACCTCCTCCTCATACTCCACCACCACCACCACCACCACCTCCTCCTCCTCCACCTCCACCTCTTCCTCTGCCTCCACCTCTGCATCCACCTTCACCTCGTCACAAAACCTAAAAAAAATCAAAATTGCATATCATTTCATTTTCTTTATTTATAAAACTCCATATCATATCATTATGTTTATTTACAATATTTATTGATTCATTCTTTAGAGTGATAATTCAGATATTAATATATACATGATAATATAAAAATAACATGTATAGAAATTTACAATATAAATTAGTAATTATGAGAAAAACAATTTAATTAAAAATAAATTGTAAAAATTATGTAAATAGTATCAAAAGTTACTGACAAAAATCATACCCAATTCAATATTTATTTTCATTGTCCAAAAATATTTAAAATCAATAGATTAATAATACAGAATATTTTAAAAATAAGATAAACAAAAAACAGAATTACAATAGACATAAATTCTGATAATATACACACAAAACAAAACTTCATAAAAGCTCCACTAGTCATAAGCGTTATTATTGTCATTATCCATCATACTTAGTGGAGGTTATTGTTATGTTATAGTTTCTATTTTCCTCACGGAGACCCCTACGACTTTAGCTAACAGTTTTCAGTTTACATATATAATATATTTTTTTCTTCAAGAACTTGTGCTATTGCATTTATAGGCTGAAAATTTTGATCTTCCTGAAACTAATAATTTACTTTCTTCATAATCACTCCCATGTTTGGAAATAAGAAATTAACAACATCAAGAAATTTTAAAACATACAAGAAGATAAAATACTTGATGAAAACCTATATAGATTCATGAAGCAATTTGACAACTTCCATGGGATCTTCCTCTCCGGCAGACTTCATACAAATCTTCAATAATTGCTTCGATCAAATGGAGTAATGCAGGAATTCAAACTTTTTATTAGAAAAATCGATCCACATGATAACATCCTCGACAGATATGTTCAGACGCATATTTAGTCCTCTTGCCAGTGGTTGTCATGGATCACCATGTGTTGCACATGGTATTGCGCGAGTATAACCACTGGTCGCCTTTGCAGAAACCACAAATTGAATGTCTAGAAGTGAACAGGCTCCCAAGGTACACAACAACATTGTGGATCGAACACACGAACTTCATATATTCAGTTTGACCTTCTCCAACAAATATACATAGCAACGTGGATCGAACACACGACCTTCATATATTTAATCTTACGCTCTCCCAACAAAGACACAGAGGCAGCAACATTGTGGATGGAGCACACTACCCTCTTCCAACAAAGACACAAAGGCAACAACATTGTGGATGGAACACCCTACCCTCTCCCAACAGGGATACAGAGGCAACAACATTGTGGATCGAACACACGACCTTCATATATTTTGTCTGACTTATTTTCTCTAATGGGCACATCTTGAAACAATTGGGAGAGATTGCTTCATACAAGAAATTTTAGTGGTAGTATGAGTTCTGCACAAGCTATTGTAATGGCTCTTGTGACTCTGATATCTAAGATCGTAAAATGTTTTCACAATCCTTTGCTTCTTCTCTTTGCTTTTCTCTCTAGGGTTTTCACTTTGTTATAACGACAAGCTCATTAGCTTTTGTCCTTTCTTGTCCTTAACTCTTTGCTTGTTTGAATTTTCGTTTTTTATTTTATTTTGTGCTTAATTCTTTTGTCCTTGCTTTTTTTATTTTTTTAGTTTTTTTGCTTTGTTATAAACAAGGTCATCTATTTTTTTTTTTTTTCTTTCTAATTTATTTTTCTTTTTGCTTAGAATATTTCTGGAGTTTTGAGCTTTTTCGCTTCTTGTTGTTTTATTGGACTGTTGTTTTGTTGAATTTTTTTTTGTTTTTTGTTTTATTTATTTAATAGTTGATTTTGCATTTATTTACTTACTATAATATAATTTTTATTTATTTAATATTTATTTATTTATTTTAAATGTAGATATATCACATAAATTTTATTAAGTGTTTATGAAAATAATTTACTAAAGTATTATAAACCCTAACCAATAAACCGTAAACACTCAGCCCCAAGCATTTTATAACATTCCAATAAGCATTTTGTAACTTTTATTTAAATCCTTATTAAAAAGATTTACTAAACTGGTACAAACCCTAAACCCTAAACCGTAAGAATTTTATAACATTTTAACAAAAAAATTCTAACCTTTTTATAAGTGTTTATTAAAAGCATTTACTAAAGTTTTATAAGCCCTAAATTCTAAACCATAAACCCTAAGCATCTTATAATATTTTAAAAATCCTTTTGTAACTTTTTTGAAATTTTAATTAGAAGAACTTACTACATTGTTATAAAACCTAAACCCTAAAAATTTATAACATTTTAACAAGAATTTTGAAACTTCTTTTAAGTTTTTATTAAAAGCATTTACTAAAGTGTTATAAACCCTAAATGCTAAACCGTAAAACCTAGGAATTTTCTAAGTTTAAAAAGAAAAAATTCTAACTTTTTTAAAGTGTTTATTAAAATAATTTACTAAAATGTTTGAAACCATAAACTCTAAACACTAAACCCTAAACCCTAAGGAGATTATATCATTTTAAACTCTAAATTGTAAACCCAAATCTATAACCATTTTATAACATTTTAAAAGGCATTTTGTAAATAATTCTAATTGTTTATTAAAATCATTTACTAAATTGTTATAAAACCCAAACCCTAAACCCTAAAATCTAAGCAATGTATAACCTTTTAAAGTGTTTTGAAACTTTTTTTAAGTGTTTATTAATATCATTTAATAAAGTCTTATACGCCTTAAGCCCTAAGCCCCAAACCCTAACCCTTAAACCCTAACCATTTTATAACATTTTAAACCCTAAACCCTAAACCCTATGTTGTAAACCCCTGACATTTTTTAACATTTTAAAAAGTGTTTTCTAACTTTCTTTTAAGTGTTTGTTAAAATCATTTACTAAAGTGCTATAAAAGAATTTTAATTTAGCATTTTAAAAGTGTTTAAAACTAGAAGAATTTTATAACAATTTAAAAAGCATTTATAACTTTTTTTAAGGTGTTTATTAAAAGCATTTGCAAAAGTGTTATAAAACCTAACTTCTAAACCATAAACCCTAAGAATTTTGTAACATTTCAAATCCTAAACCCTAAACTCTAAACCCTAAACCCCAAGCTTTTTGTAGCATTTTAACAAGCATTTTATAAATTTTCTTTAAGTGTTTATTAAAAGAATATACTAAACTGTTATAAACCCTAAACCATAAACATTTTGTAACATTTTAAACCCTAAAATCTAAGCATTTTATAACATTTTACCAAGAATTCTGCAAAAAAAATTTAAGTGTTTATTAAAACCATTTAAGTGTTATAAACCATCAACACCAAACCTTGAACCGTAAGAATTTTATAGCATTTTAAAGAGTGGTTTGTTTATTTTTTAAAGTGTTTCTTAAAAGAATTTGGTAAAGTGCTATAAACCCTAAACCCTAAGAATTTTATAACATTTTAAACCCTAAACCCTAAAACCTAAACCTTAAGCATTTTATAACATTTAATACCATAAACCCTAATAATTTTAAAACATTGTAACACATGTTTTATAACTTTTTTTGAACTGTTTATTAAAAGCATTTACTAAAGTGTTATAAACCTTAAACCTTAAACACTAAACCAAAAGGAATTTTATAACATTTTAAGAAGTGTTTTATAACGTTTTAAAATGTTTTATTAGAAGCATTTACGAAAGTGTTATAAACCTAAAGCCTAATCATTTTATAAAATTTCAAATCCTAAACCCTAAACCCTAAACACATTATAAGATTTTAAACCCTAAACTCTTAGAATTTTATAGAATTTTAACAAGAATTTTGTAACCTTTTTTAAGTGCTGATTAAAGACATTTACTGAACTTTTATAAACCATAAATGCTAAACCCTAAACTATAAGTGTTTTATGAAAATTTAAAAAGTGTTTTGTATATATATTTTTAAGTGTTTCTTAAAATCATCTATGGTGGTGTTATAAACCGTAAAACTTAAACATTTTATAAGATTTTAAACCTTCAACAATAACCATTTTATCACATTTTAAGTTTTCATTTAGTAAAGCATTATAAACCCTAAACCATAATCCTGAGAATTATATAACTTTGTAAACCCTAAAGCCTAAGCATTTTATAAGATCTTAACAAGGGTATTGTAAATTTTGTTTGTGTTTATTCAAAGAATTTACTGAAGTGTTAGAAAACCTAAACCAAAAGTATTTTGTAACATTTTAAACCCTAAACCCTAAACCCTAGACCTTAAGCATTTTATAAATTTTCACAAGTGTTTTATAACTTTTTTTAAATTGTTTATTAACAAAACTTACTAATTTTTTATAAACTTTAAACCCTAAACCCTGAACATTTTATCACATTTTAAACCCTAAACCCTAATTACTAAACCCTAAGCATTTATAACATTTTAACAAGTGTTTTGTAAATTTTCTTTAAGCTTTTATTAAAGGAATTTAATTAAGTGTTATAAAAAATAAACCCTAAAATATAAGAATTTTATAACATTTTAAAAAGTGTTTCACAATTTGTTTTTAATACCTTAACCTAAACCATAAACCGTAAGAATTTTATAACATTTAAAAGGATTAAAAACATTTACTAAAGTGTTATAAATCGTAAACCATAAATCCTAAACCCTGAGAATTTTATAACATTTCAAACCCTAAATCCTAAAACCTAAATGCTAAACTCTAAACCCTAAACCCTAAACCCTTAACACTTTATAACATTTTAACAATCGTTTTGTAGTTATTTTTATAGGTTTATTAAAAGTATTTATTGAAGTGTTGTAAACCATAAACCCTAAAACCTAAGCATTTTATAAAAAAATTTAAATCTTTTGTAAACTTTTGTTTCATTTTTATTAAAGTAATTTAACAAAGTTTTATAACCACTAAACCCTAATGTTACATGTCAATTTGGCACCATGACACTTGATCAATTTACATATATTTTTACCATCCATGAACATGTTTAAACCAACTCCCTTGGAAGTAAAAAAACTCAATATATGTTGAAATAAATGAAAAATTTAGATGAAATAGATCTCACACCTTGTTAAGTTCCACCTATGCACTTTCCCGCGCATTCATTGAAATTGACTCCGAAAACAACACATAGTTGCACTTTTCCTATAAATATATACACTCGTACTTGAATTCTTGAAACACATCCACAGGCGTTGGCAGATCGTCTGTATCTATATCATACCGCTGGTAGAAATAATAGCCACAGAAATAAGTAAGAAAACACAAATAAGGTTAAGGGTGTGGAAAGCCCTATAGTTCTTCATCGTTCTTTTGCAACTATGCTGATATTTGATCGTGTAATACATATTCACACATGATTTCAATTCCAATAAGTATGGCAATTTCAATACAATACTGCTGGTATGAATAGCTGATATCAGTAAAAGTAAAACTAAACCTTACCAACGTCTTCTCAGAGCAAAACAGACAATTCTATATGAGAGTTGCTCTTATGGAAATATTAGAGGAGTATTTATGAAGAAAAACCAATACCGGCGGTCCAGCAAAATATTAATTTTTGAATGACTAAAAAGCCTTGTGGGCCCACGGGTTTTGACAAATATTAATTTTGTAATGACTAAACGGCAATTTGGGTACGCAGGTTTCCATTGCTTCTTCCTGCTGAAAACGACCCGTCAAAACCACACACCCGAAAAACCATGTCAATGCCAACACCATCCTTCTTTCCTCGTCCATTCCTCGTCCATGTCAGTGGTACCATCATCCTTCTTTCCTCCAAACCAGTCAATTTCGAGACTAGGCAGTTGCCTTACGTCATAGTGTATTGAATTGCGTCATACTGTATAGTGAAGAAAGGCTAACAGGCCACAATTTCCGGAGGATGGAGCATTTTTAGTTAGTACCTAGTCACTTTAAAAAAAAAAATTGTGGGAGTATTTAAATCATTTTTTATGATATTAATGGATTAACCTCATTAAAATCATTAAAAATAGTTGGTACTTATTTTTTCCAAAATTAATTGTAAGAATATTTAAATTATTTTTCGATAATAGTAATGAATTCAACAGAATTAAAAACCATTAACATCGATCATTTTAAATCTTCAAAACTAATAGAAATTTTAAAAAACTTCTGCAAACTTTCTCAAAATCCAGCTAAATCTTTTATTTTTTTCCATTGTGACCTGTTTCAGCTAAAAGAAAAATGACGCGTCAAAAAGTAGACCACAACGAATGAATTTACCTAGTCAAACTTTTTATGTCGGTCATTTGCCAAACACTAAAAACTAAACTATAAACCCTAAATCCTAAGAATTTTATAACATTTTAAAAAGAGTTTTGTAAGTCTAAAAACTACTTACTAAAATAACTTACAAAAGTGTTATAAAAACTAAACTATAAAACCTAAACCATAACTTGCAAACCCTAGGAATTTTATAACATTTTAACACCCTAAACCCTAAAACCTGAGCATTTGATAACATTTTAAAAAGTGTTCCGTAATTTTTTTTAATTGCTTATGAAAAGAATTTACTAAAGTATTATAAACCCTAAACCCTAAACACTAAACCCTAAGAATTTTATAGCATTTTAAACCCTAAACCCTAAAAAACTAAACCCTAATAATTTTAACAAATTTAAACCCTAAACCCTAACACTAAACCTTAAGCTTTAACAATTTAAATAAGCGTTTGGGTACTTTTTAAGTGCTCTAAAAACTTTTTAAAAAACATAAACCCTAAACCCTAGCATTTATAACATTTAGTAAGTGTTTTGTAACTATTTTTTAAAAATGTATATTAAAAATCATTTGCCAAAAGTGTTCTAAAAACACCAAAACATAAACATAAAACCTAAATTTAATAACATTTTTAAAAAGTGTTTTGCTACTTTTTTTAAGTCTTTATTAAAATAATTTACTAAAGTGTTATAAACCCTAAACACTCAACCCTAAACCCTAAGAATTTTATAACGTTTTAAACCCTAAACCCCAAGCATTTTATAACATTTTAACATGTTTTTTTTTTAACTTTTATTTCAGTATTTATTAGAGTCATTTAGTAAAGTGTTAGAAACCATAAACACTAAGCATTTTATAAATGTTTAAACCCCAAACCATAAGAATTTTATAACATTTTAAGAATTTTTTTGTAATTTTTTTTAATTGTTCATTAAAAGCATTTACTAAAGTGTTATAAACCCAAAACTCTACACCCTAAGAATTTTATAACATTTTAAAAAGTTTTTTGTAACATTTTTTAAATGTTTATTTAAGGAATTTACTAAAGTTTTATAAAACCTAAACCCTGAAACCTAACCACTTTATAACATTTTAAAGTCTAAATCATAAACCTTAAGCATTTTATAACATTTTAAAAAGTGTTTTGTAAATTTTTTTAAGTGTTTATTAAAATAATTTACTAAATTATGATAAACCCTAAACCCTAAAACCTAATCCCTCAATCCCAAGAATTTTATAACATTTTAACAAGTCTTTTGTAACTTTTATTTAAGTGTTTATTAAAAGAATTTACTGAAGTGTTATAAACCCTAAAACCTAATCACTAATCCCAAGAACCTAAACCACAATCCCTAAGGATTTTATAACATTTTAAACCCCAAACCCTTAATAAACCCTAATCATTTTATATCATTTTAACAATATATTTGTAACTTTTTAAAAGTTTTTATTAAAAGCATTTTATAAAGTGTTATAAACCCTAAACCCAAAACCTTGAACCCTAAGTATTTTATTCCATTTAAAAGAGTTCTTTGTAAGTGTTTTTAAGTGTTTATTAAAATCATTTAATACAATGTTATAAAGGGTAAAGCGTAAACCCTCAGAATTTTATAACATTTTAAACACTAAACCCTAAACCATAAACCATAAGAATTTTATAACATTTTAACAACTCTTTTCTAACTTCTTTTTAAGTGTTTATTAAAAGAATTTACTAAAGAGTTATAAATGATAATTCATAAACCATAAACCCTAAAGCCTAAGCATTTTATAATATTTTAAACCCTAATCCGTAATAATCTTATAACATTTAAAATCATTAAAAGAATTTACTAGTGTTATAAATCGTAAACCATAAATGCTAAACCCTAGGCATTTTATAACATTTCAAACCCTAAATCCTAGAACCTAAACCCTAAACCCCATACCCTTATCACTTTATAACATTTTAACAAGCGTTTTGTAGTTGTTTTTAAATGTTTATTAACTAAGCCTAAACACTAAACCCTCAAACCTATGAATTTCATAACTTTTTAAAGTGTTTTGTAACCTTTTGTTTAGTTTTTATTAAATTAATTTAATAAAGTTTTATAACCACTAAACCCTAATGTTATATGTCAATTTGGCACCATGAGAGTTGATCAGTTTACACATACTTTTACCATCCATGAACATATTTAAATCAACTCCCTTGGAAGTCGAACAACTCAATATATGTTGAAATACATGAGAAATTTGGGTGAAATAGCTCTCACACCTTGTTAAGTTCCACTTGTGCCAATTTCTCTACAGTTTCCCATGCATCCACTGAAATTGACTCCAACAATAGCACAAAGTTGCACACTGTCTGTAACTATAAACCAACGTAGGTGAATTCTAGAAAGTAAAAACAAAAAGTGCATTCTAGAAGCAAAGTTCGTGCAGAGATGAGTTGTTTGGGATACCGTAGTTTGGATCAAGAAATTTTGTCGTTATAGTGTTTCACGGCAATGAATGGACGTCAGTTTCAATCCAAAAGATAATCAAGAAACCACATAAAAACATAAATAAAGAAAGTATCATATGCAAAGGTATAGCAAGTCAATTACCATGATGTATTTCTTTTTTGAATATACATTTTGTCCAAATAGAAAATAAATAAAGAATGCAATATATGCAAAGTCGGGCACATTACAATTTTTTTTGTGAATTTACATTTAATACACCTAAATCTTGATGAATTCTTTTTTCCGCATAATCTTTGTGTATGAGATTTCAATATCTTTACCTCTACTAAAATAGAGTTTTGACAATTAACTTTAGGTATTGTTAATTTTTAAATGAAATAATAAAATTTATTTGATTTTATTATTAAAGATATTGATGTTTACTTTTGAGTGAAATAATAAAATATTTTTTAATTTTACTATTAAAAATACTTGAAAATATATTTTATATTAAATAAATAAAAAGTCAACACATCAAATAATAAAAATTAAAAATATTAATTTAGTAATAATATGAATTCTTACTTTGTAATTTTTTAAATATTTAAAACATATATTTTAGTATTTTTTTATTTGTTTTACAAAATTGAATTTTAAAATATAATTACACATTAAGAAAGCCACTAAATTATAAAAATAAAAATACTAAATACTAAAATAAAATTATTATGTTTTAAATAGTTATTTTAATAAATATATATTTTATTTAAAAAATTTCAAAATATAATAAAGCTATAAAAAAAACCAAAAATAACAATATGAGAACATGAAGAAAGACTGAAACCTACAAGCCAATTATTATAATATAATCCACCAACTTCAGAAAATGTAAAAAGAGAAAAAATTATAAAAACTTTTTAAGTAGAGGCATATACAACCACTACAATAAGTGATGTGTGTGGGCTGAACACATTTTTTACGGTTGTAACAAGTATGCATTTATGTATTTATATTTAGATGAAGCCATTCTTCTGAGTTGAAGTTAAGCCTAGAAGCTAGCTCTAAGTCTAAGAACTCCTCGATTCTCCACAGCTATGCTTAATTGGTCAAGGTATGGATTTGTAAATGTATAGAAATGAAGATTTGAAACTTATGCTTAATTGGTCAGGGTATAGATTTGTAAATCAATAGAAATGAAGATTTGAAACTTCAATTTCTTGTAATGGCTAGGAGGCGTTTAGTTTTTTCTCACAATATATTTAGACAAGTCTTCTCTTTATTGATAATATAAAGTAATATTGTCATTATGCTGAGAGGCTAGTTTAGTAGAGAGGCTTATTCTACAGTCTTGTATGAGGGGGATTTGTAAGTTTTTTCGTTGGTTAGTCCCCTTCTAAAATAAAATAAAAAATAAAAAAATTATGTTATAGCTAGAAAAATCATGTAGGGCCTATCATAAAAATAGATGAATTAGAAGTAAAAAATATATGGAGTAACATTTTACCTCTTATACTTTCAAAAATATTTCAGCAAGAGATTTATATAAACTATTTGATGATCTAATCTCAACAATTATGTGGATTATGAACTTCATATTTTTATATATAGAACAAAATTTATTCAAATGAAACATTCTAATATTGTATATAAAAAAAATAATCAATGTGGATTATCAATTAAATATTTTAATGAGAATTGATATTGACATATACTTAAAAATATATTTAATAATAAAACCTATTTTAATTTGCTTGAAAAAATGTCTAGACATACATGTGATCTATATATAAAAATGTTTGTTTATTCTTATATATATCTATCTATATATATATAATGTATTTATAATTCAAAGATACAATTTAAACACTAAACAAACGCATCGTATTTTACATTATAAAAAAGTTTGCACATGAAATTTGATCTGTGTGGGCTCATGTTAGATTTGTGCTTAAAGATGGCTCTATGCTGGTAGATACTTTTCTTTCCTTGTTATATTAGGTCTAGAAAATTACCATGTACTATTGTACTTTCACAATATTAGGGCCTTAAATAATAATATTTTTGAACTAGCATCTCTCAACTTTTCACATAGATTTCTATGGATTGACTTCCATGGATAAAAACATGAGTTTATAGTTAGACCAATCTACTGTAATATTAAATATTGTTCATATTTATGGAACCCTTTAATATTTTTTCCACTTGTAATTTTGACAAAACAGGGAAGACTATATAGGAGTTGTACTTTGTTTCAATACATCATTAATAATTTAAAATTAGAAAAAAAAAGGATTTCTTTAACATGCTCTCCTTTTAACTATAAAAATATAAAGAAAAATTTGAATTACATATTCTTTATATTTACATAAATTAGTAAATATATTTCATATTTTATTATTAAAGAAATTCATAAATATATTTTATGTAAAATTGAATGAATATAATGTGTAAAATGAAATTAGAAATGAAGATTATAAAACAAGAAAATCAAAATTATTAGTGTAGTAATAAAATGAATTGAATAATAATGATTTTATTTTAAGTTGTATTTTTTAAATATTTAAAATATATATTTTAGTATTTTTGATTTTGTTGATATTTAATAGATCGAAATTTAAGTATACACATTTTTTGGTAAAAACACATCAAGGATAAACTATATAAATGCTTAATAATTAAATAAAATGTATGTTTGATAAATCTAGATAATTTATTAGAAAATTTGAAAATTATAAAAAACTTTGTAAAAACTATGTAAAAAAAAAAGCAACTAAAAGGAAAAAAAAACAAGTTGAATGGGTTGCTATAATACATATTGAGAATAAGACAAATGAGAAGAAGGAGAAAAAACTCTAAACAAAAAAAGAAGAAGGAGAATATATAAAAGTACAAAATCAAGAAAGAACAAAAGGTAATCAGCCTGGCAAACAAAAAAAAAGGATTCTGAAAAGAAAAAAATAAAGAAAGCACAAAAGTTGATGAACCTACCCCTATAACCATATGAAAAATCAAAGAAAGAAAGGATTCTGAAAACAACAACTTGTATGTGTTGAGCACATGCTTAAATTATTTAATTTGCATGAATCCATCCATTTACATGTGGATGTCTTCAGTGGGGCCTCTCTTCATCTATGTAATCCTCCTTTTTATTAATAAAAAACAATCAAAGAGTTGAGAGTGAAATTCCTTGATCTGTTTTGATGATCTATCCCTTGTGTGTAGTGTTTATCTATGTTCCATAAATCAACAAGAATGAAAGAGAAGGTCAATTCCATGTTGGTTTAGAAATTAGATTTAAGATTTATGTTTTAGGCTATACTATTTTGGGAGGGAGGGAGGAAGGAAGTGATTTTCTATAACAAAGAGAGAGATTGGAGGGGAATGGTAGACATAGTGACAAAAAGAGAGTGAAAGACTTAAGGATATGTCAGGGTGGTGGGAATGAGAGAAAGAAAGAGAGAGAAAAAAGAGGGAGAGGGACAAAAAAGATTAAGTGAGAGAGAGAGAGAGAGAGAGAGGAGTGGAAGAAACATAGAGGAAGGTTTAGAGAAAGAGGTAAAGATAAAGAGAAAGAGAGCAGGGTAGAAAGAGAGAGGACTATTCAAAGAGACATAGAGATAGATATTGGGGGATAGAGAGAGTGAGGGAGACAGAGATAGTGAGGGAGACAAAGACGATGAGAGAGAGAATATGAGAGACATGGAGAATGATATGCGAGGAGAGTGAGAGATAAAGGAAGAGAGAAGGA
Organism: Pinus taeda; assembly: GCA_000404065.3. Taxonomy (NCBI): domain Eukaryota; kingdom Viridiplantae; phylum Streptophyta; class Pinopsida; order Pinales; family Pinaceae; genus Pinus; species Pinus taeda. The sequence goes on from APFE030077212.1 coordinate 13,349, forward strand.
GAGAGGGAGAGGGAGAGTGAGGGAGAGAGTAAGATTTGGAGCTAGAGACAAAAGAAATACAGAGAGAGTAGGATGGATGGAGGGAGAAAGAGAGGTGTGTGTGTGTGAGAGAAAGAGAGAGAGAGAGAACAAGTTAGAATGGATAAATTGAGTAAGAGAGATATTTAAAGAGGGAGAGAGAGTGAGAGATAGAGAGAGAGGGAGCCAGAGTGAGACAGGGAGAGAAAGAGAGAAACAGGAAGATAAGGTGAGAGAGAAAGGTAGAGAATGAGAAAGAAAGAGAGAGATAGAGAGAGAGAGAGATAAATGGAGAGAGGGAGGGTAAAATATAGGAGGAGAGATGGAGGAAGAGAGAGGAAAGGAGAGAGGGAGTGAGCAGGAGAGAGGGAGAGAGAGAGAGAGAGAGAGAGGGGAAGAAAAGGAGTGAGAGGGTAAGATATTTAATGAGAGGGAGTGAGAAGGATACAATGTGAAAGAGAGATTGAGAGAGATAAACATTGTTAGACAATGGGAGAAAGAGATAGAAAGAGCGAGTGAGAGAGAGAGAAAGAGGGAGGTAGAAAAGAAGAGATAGTGATAAAAAAAGATGTAGAAATATAGGGAGGGAAAGTGAAATAATGATAGAGTTGGGGAGAGAGATGGAAGGAGAGAGGAATTCAACAACAAAGAGAGAGAGAGCGCCCTTCATAGAGAGAGGAAGATAATAATTAGAGGTTGAGATATTGACAAATAGAGAAAATAAAGTCTTAGAGAAAAAGTGAGAAAGAGAGAGAGAGATAGTTAGATCCAGAGAGAAGATTTATAGAGAGTAAGTGAGAGAGAGGAACAAAGGGAGGGAATTAGAGAGGGATTAGTTTGCCTAAGCGATTTTCCTTATCAATATATTCATACATACATTTCATTTATTTATTATTTGGATTAATATTATCATTTTTGTTTTCTGAAAAATGGATTTTATGAGCTAGCATCTGTCATTCTTGCCAATGAATATGTATTTCTTGACTTTCGTTAAGAGATCCATGAATTAATGCTCATGCGCTTCCAACTTAATGTTAAATTTTGGATTCGTTTAGGCTTCAAATTTTTATTTGATTTGCACTTACATCATCATCCCTTTTCTATTGGTATTGAAGCTAAATGAAGACTGTCAATTATATTAAGGTTGTAATATTAATTGAAATGCACATAACCAAAATCAAAGGACTAGAAAATGCTAGAAAAGGCTTGCGCTAAGATTAAGTAAAGTACTACTAACTAAGTATCAAAGCCTTCCCCTTAAATTCAAATTGCAATTCAAGGCTAAACATTCTAAATTTGCAAAGATGTGAAGAGAATTTATTGAAACGCATCTCAATATTTTTGGTGAAAAAACCAAACTTATTTGCACCAGAATTTCATAAAAAGCATCCAAGTTTCTTGGGGAGAAAACCAAACTTCTTTTCACCGGAATTTCAAGAAAATTTCAACAAAAGCATCCACGTTTCTTCGGGAGAAAAACAAACTTCTTTTCACCGGAATTTCAAGAAAAGCATCACACCTTTTTATTATAGACGTTGTTATGTACGTTGTCGTAAACTGTGATCCGCTCCTCCTTTAACCGATACGCCTGGAATCTTTATGCATAAGAACTTCAAAAAAAGCGTGTCTAAAGTTGTTGTTATAGACGTTGTAGTAAAGTGTGATCCGCTTCACTTTAACGGATCACATATTTTTTGAGATAAAGGAGCCCTGGCTTGGAATGTTTATGTCATTTTGAAATAGATAATGTTATTGTGCGGTGCATATATATGGGTAAGTTCAAGAAAACAGTTCGAAGTCTTTTTGTTGACATCTTCCTCTTCTATCTATCATTTCTATTTTCTCATCTCTATTTGCTCTTCTGAAACCCCAGAGAAAACACTTCCTCTTCTATCTATCACCTGTATCCAATCGTGTGGTCCATACTGACCACCGTCCATTTGTTTGTCTTCCTTTCACATCACAGCCTTTCATTGTTTGGGAAAAGCTGATGGGCACTTGGAGTACCATCTCCATATTCCTAAACTAACATTTAACTCCTTTGCAATGCCTCCTTCCTCATTCTTTTTATCAATGGCGGAAGATGAGCCTTGAGGAAACTGAGATGTCGATTTAGTCGTATTTATGTGCAGACGGTAGCCACGGAGATCGACTGGGGCACGACCAGGAAATCAAAATTAGCTTACAATATTGATACTATTGTTTCCAGAAGCTCAATATTTCTGAGATACAATTCTTCGAGGGTTGGTCTGTGCACGAGAAGGAAAGATCTTCGAATTTCTAGCAGCTGTGGCGATTCCTATGAGATACAGGCGTGCCATATGATACTCAAAGCACAGTGTCTTGATTCAGGGTTAACTGTTCATATAACGCTTCGTTGAGCACAAGTTGGGGTTCCGACCAATTTCCACTCAAAAATTGACACCAAATCACCACACCAGGGTTGGTACTTTGACTGCAAAATTCGTCATCAACAACGGCCGCCGTCTAGCACTCAAATAAACCAAGATTTGCTCAGTTGCGTGTGCCCAGTAACCCAATTCGGGTACTTACCCGGACGATTTCGATCTTGCAGCTAAGAGTGCCCGTTGGGAATTAAAAAAATCTCTATATCAAGAAAAGGTGCGTTCTCTGGTTATTTTCTGTACTGATTTAAATAATTATTTACCTCGCAGTTAGTCATATTTATGTGCCATGTACTGATCTCTTTTCCGCCATAGTAAACCACGATGGTTTATTTTTTTTTTCCGCCATAGTAAACCATGATGGTTTATGTTTAATGACAGAGATGGCTTCGAATTCGTGGAACTCACCCTGCTCTGCCTTCAAACTCAGAGTGTGTATTTGTGCCGTATTTTCCTCCGGAAGAACCTAAAAAATTTGCCAATATTCACAAGATCTTCAGAGCAAGCAACGTGGCCAAACTACTCAACGATTTGGAGCCCCATCAACGGGAGGACGATTTGAATTCTCTGGCATATGAAGCCGAAGCTCGCTTGAAAGATCCCGTTTATCGGTGCGTTGAGCGATCTCCACACTGCAGAGATAGGTGCAACAGCTACAGAAGGAACTGGTGGCTGCCCACGTGGATCTCCTTCGGTACACCTCTGCAGCGGAGCGTGTTCTTAATCCACATAGTCCAGGCTCGACGATGCCAGCTTATTCCAGAGTTGTCATGATTCATGCGGCAGCTGTGGAACAACAACGGAAAAATTTGATGGAATTCCCTAATTCTAGAGGAGAGTTACAGCTGAATAAAAATCAGCTTCTGAAATTGGCCTTGAGAATCATGCCTATGCACTGCGTTCTTCAGCCAGGCATGCAAGAGACAGCGGTAGCGGCAACAGCCCAAGGAATTTTTTGTACAGCCATGACAGTTATTTATTTTATATTCATATTCATATTTATGATTTATTATTTGGTTTTGACCAAGAGGATCAGGCAGAAGGGATGCATGGATGGTATCTCATACCGCCATTACAGTTATTTATTTT